>JADBJO010000884.1:119496-126996 GCA_016801955.1 Conus betulinus
CAGGACGACAGGTGCTTAGGAAACGTTTACATTTCTCACATCTTGCAATAATTTTTTAGCAAAAAGCGACTGAAGCTTATTATTTTCTCCGTTGCTCCGGTTTAACGAGCAATAACGCAGTTGAATGTTCTGCATGAAATACTAATGGCACAGGTTGAACCGCCAGTGGACAAGAATAATGACTAAAATGTAAGAGGAAATTTAAAAAAAAAAAAAAAAAAAGGGGGGGGGGGGGGGGGGGCTGGAAAAAAAGAGAGGGAGAAAGAGGGGGGGTGGGGTGGCGGAGGTGGTGGTGGTGATTTTGGGGTGGGGGTGGAAGGAGGGGCTACTCATCCCATTATGAAAATGAAAAATGATACAGTGACCTACATTTCTGATACTGGGCAACTGTCATCACCTTTTGGCCATTAGTTTTGTTTAACAGGTTCCTAACTGACAAACTCTGTAGAGCAGATCATCATTTAGGCCTAAGCTTTTGTCCTAGTCGTGGCGTTTCATGCACGTAGAACATGTCACGTGATGCGCACTTTTCATTTGAATCACCTGCTCTAACTGCGGTTTTTTGGAATCTCGCGGCATTGCCAACCCGAGTCCATATCTATTTTCATGATTTGTCGAGAACGAATTAAACTAAATATGGTTAACATCTATTCAGTTAATACTCGACAGGACAATTTGAAGAAAGTGCATCTAACAAGTACGCCGAATGGCGTATTGTACACAGGAGTCCTATATCTATAATGACATATAAATGAAACTGCCACTTCCTGGAGATTCGGCCGACAAGTCGTACAACCTATCTGCTCATCAGTGGAACACGGCGGCCGATCCTTGACTGCGGAGCTTGCCGCTTATGTGCAGTGCAGGTTCGTCACTTTAGTGTCTATGTTGTAGTGGGTCGGTGTTGGTTTTTTCCACTTTGTAGGCAGGCGTAAACAGGAGGCGAATGCGAATGAAAAAACATGTTCGTTTGCTCTCTCTCTCTCTCTCTCTCTCTCTCTCTCTCTCTCTCTCTCTCTCTCTCTCTCTCCTTTGGTCTGTCTGTCTGTCTTCTGCTGCCTGCCTGCCTGCCTGCCTGCCTGTCTGTCTCTCTCCTCTCTCTTCCTGTATCTCTCTCTCTATATCTCTCTCTCTCTCTCTCTCTCTTTGGTCTGTCTGTCTTCTGCCTGCCGGCCTGTCTGTCTGTGTCCTCTCTCCTGTATGTCTCTTTACTTGTCATCGGTATCTCTCTCTCTCTCTCTCTCTCTCTCTCTCTCTCTCTCTCTCTCTCTCTCTCTCTCCTCTCTCTCTCCTCCCCCCCCCCCACCCCCCCCCCCCCCCCCCCCCCCCCCCCCCCCCTCTCCTCTTTGTCTGTCTGTCTGTCTCTCTCTGTGTCTCCTTTCACTTGTGTTTATAACAGAACTAGAGTGTAAAATATCTCTCTCTCTCTGTCTCTCTCTCTGTCTGTCTGTCTCTCTCTCTCTCTCTCTCTCTCTCTCTCTCTCTCTCTCTCCTCCTCTCTCTCTCTCCTCTCTCTCTCTCTCTCTCTCTCTCTCTCTCTCTCCTTTTCACTTGTATTTATGTTTGGAGGAAAAGCCAAAACAGCACCAACATCATTAATGTCAACAACAACAACCAGCTCAAACGCGCACACACACATACACACACATACGAAGCAAGCGCATCACACACAGACTCACAGACAGACAGACAGACAGACAGACAGACACACACACACACACACACACACACACACACACACACACACACACACACACACACATACACACACACACACACAAGGGTTCATGGCATACTGTATCAGCGAAGGTTGGTCGATTTCCGCTGATGACGTGTGAAGCTGTCAATCTGTCGTCGCTGACACCGTCATTGACACTGAAATAAATATGGCGCATCAAGCGATGGTCTAGTTTTATGTAGTTTGTTTACTTCCTGGCTTTTGAGGTGAAGGGGTCGGGTCGGCTGGAGATGAGGCTGGGTGAAGGTGATTCTTCTCAACTGCTTTCTGTCGAAATCCCCGGAAATGTTGTTGTTGTTGTTGTTGTTGTTGTTGTCGTACCCTGGCAAAAAAAACAAAAAAACTCCAGGAATCATCCAAAGAGCTGAAGTACTTGAACACTATGACACAAATGCATCAGCTGGGGATGAGAACATTACGTGTGTGACCGTTTTGGGTTATACCCCGCCACATGGGCAGCCACACTCCGACTTCGGGGGATTTCGAGACTGATAATGTTATGCTAGGAGCTTATCACAACTGAAGACAATTCCCGCGTAACTATGCAGAGCATAACATCATTTTGATGTAGCCTTGGTGTTCCTAGCCTATGTCAATTGGCCTAACACAGCCTTAAGCCGAGGCAGAATCCCCGGAAATGAAATTCCGTGTCACACCGGTGTGTGTGTGTGTGTGTGTGTGTGTGTGTGTGTGTGTGTGTGTGTGTGTGTGTGTGTGTGTGTGTGTATGTGTGTGTGTGCGCGCGCGCGCGGGCGTGTGTGTGGTATAGATAGGCAGAGAGCTAGTAAGCGTGTGCACATGCTTGATTATGTGAGAGAGAAAAGAAGGATTAGTATGCCGCCGAACGAAAGAAATAAATTACAAGACAAACACGACGCGTTTCGACCTCTTTGGTCTTCTTCAGGCGAGACAAAACATCATTCAAGACAGTGAAAACGAGGAACGAACAGAGAGTAACTCAGCTCCTCAAACTGGGCGCAGATTTGGTTTAACATGGATGCACCCAATTTGCGCCCAATTTGAGGAGATAAGTGACTGTTTGTTCTTCGTTCTCATTGTCTTCAATGTTGTTTGTCTTGCCAGAAAGAAGGCCAAAGAGGTCGAAACGCGTCGTGTTTGCCTTGTAATTTGTTTGTTTGTTTTGCTTTTAAGTTTGTTTCAAGTTCAGCCTGCAGTCACCTCAGCTTCGAAACTATCTGAGAGAGAGAGAGAGAGAGAGAGAGAGAGAGAGAGAGAGAGAGAGAGAGAGAGAGAGAGAGAGAGACAGACAGACAGACAGACAGACAGACAGACAGACAGACAGACAGACAGAGACAGAGAGAGGGAGAGAGAGAGGGGGGGTGGGGGGTGGGGGAGGGGACGCTGGTGTTGTGGCGCTAACTGACCCAGCCAATGAATAAGGCACAAAATCAATGTTGTGTAACTGGTTTCAAGGTATTTTCAAAAGTTGTCAGGACCTTTTTCTTTTTTGGTTTGATCTGTAAATTGTATTTGAATGAAACAAAGAACATGAGCAGTTCCATTACATTTTGAAATGTTAGTCGAGGGCACATTTGCAACCACTCAAAAAAAAAAAAAAAGAAAAGAAAAAAAGAGGACAGATCCCAGTTATTTTCATCCCGCTGATCGGGTTTCTTCTGCCGGTGGACATCACTGCAAAGCTTCAGTTTGCCTTCGTGTTCCTGTGCATTATTGACTACGAACTCAATACAAACGACCGAAGCGATGTTATTTGGTGAAGGTCGTCAACACGTGGCTTGTCATATTGATTTCTTCCCGTCCAGCTGTTTGCACCGGGACCCAAATCGTGCTACAACGTACTGTAGGTGTGGAGAGGGTATGGAAGGGTTGAGAAAGAGGGTGAAAAGGGAAATTGTGGTAGGAGAGAAAGGCGGGGGAGGGGGGGGGGGGCGAGGAGGGTGAGGAGAGACATGTCACTTGTCGGAAAAGGCGGAGCTTGTTTATGGTAGTTCCACTAGAAACGCTCGGTGACAAGTTGTTATTAAAGGCTTTTTCGCCCCGATCGGGGAAGGAAGAAGACACTGAACTCAAGGCGGGGGGGGGGGGGGGGGGGGGGGGGGGGGGGGGAATAGGGGGTGGTGGGGTGGCGGTATCATGTTCTTTTCCCGGCTGTCTGACCATAGCCGTGAATGACCCCAGACACGCTGTGCGACATCTGCCACAATACAGGACCAACAATGCCACCGGTGCTTAGGGTCAGTGGTGGTCAGTGGGTGGGTGGGGAAGGGATGGTGGGGGTGGGGTGGGGGGCCGGCTCAGTGGGTGGGGTGGGAAGGTAGGGTGCTGGGTCAGTGGTGGTCAGTGGGTGGGTTGGAAGGGAGGGTGTGGGAGTCAGTGGGTGGTGGGAAGGTAGGGGGCTGGGGTCAGTGGTGGTCAGTGGGTGGGTGGGAAGGGAGGGTGTGGGGGTCAGTGGGTGGGTGGGAATGGAGGGTGTGGGGTCAGTGGTGGTCAGTGGGTGGGTGGGAAGGGAGCGTGTGAAAAAAAGGTGGAAAGGAGCGCGCAGAGGGAGGAGAGGGGAGATGTGCGGGGTTGAGGGGGACGGGGGCGGGATGGAAGAGGATGCGATGAATGGAAATGTAGAAGTGGGAATGGGAGAGGGGGGTGGGTGGGTTGGAGACTGAAAGGGAAGTACAGACATGTAGCAGCACGAGATTGGAGTGGGTGAAAAAGGAATAATGTGGAGGGGGAAATGAAATGGGATCACAGATGCCAACAAACCCCCACATTGAGATTTTGCCTCAAATCACTATAATCCATGTAAGCATTTTTAGATGTCGCATAAAGTTGAGTTAAAAATTGACATTAAAGAGATGATAGATCAAATGGACACCGATCATTTCACTTGTTTTTAGAGTTTTCTCCCGATGAAATCATTTACAATCTAGAAATAAATGTACTACCCCTTACCTGACCCACCCGTGAGACTATCTTTTCGCCAGGTAGTTTCCCCAAAATAGTCCAATTCCTTTCATTTCAATCTGTTTGCCTGGAACCGTGCCTTGACTGGAAAATGAAAGAAAAAAGAAATAAAAGAAAAGGAAAGAAGGCTTTCAAAGACAAATAAAACATTCTCAAAACAATCTAATGGTGCCAGTCTGTAAATACTCGATCCCTCAAATAAGCAAAGCCTTGGCGCTTTAGAAGGGTTTTGTGCGCAGTCGGTTAGAGGGTGTGTTATATGAAAGGGGAGTGCAAATGTGGACTGGGACTGAGGCGGGAATGAAATGTGGAAATGGACAGACAGACGCAGTCAGGGATAAAATGGGAGTACATACGTGACGTGAGGGAAAAGAGAGTACAGATATGGATACAGGGGACTGTAAAAGGAGAGTACAGATGTGGACACAGGGGACTGTAAAAGGAGAGTACAGATATGGATACAGGGGACTGTAAAAGGAGAGTACAGATATGGATACAGGGGACTGTAAAAGGAGAGTACAGATGTGGATACAGGCGACTGTAAAAGGAGAGTACAGATGTGGATACAGGCGACTATGAAAGGAGAGTACAGATATATAGATACAGGGGACTGTAAAAGGAGAGTACAGATGTGGATACAGGCGACTATGAAAGGAGAGTACAGATATAGATACAGGGGACTGTAAAAGGAGAGTACAGATGTGGATACAGGCGACTATGAAAGGAGAGTACAGATATGGGTACAGGGGACTGTAAAAGGAGAGTACAGATATGGATACAGGGGGACTGTAAAAGGAGAGTACAGATATGGATACAGGGGACTGTAAAAGGAGAGTACAGATATGGATACAGGCGACTATACAGGGGACTGGATAAACTGTAAAAAGGAGAGTACAGAGGAAGTCAGAAAGGGGACAGGGGACTAGGGACTGTAATGTGGGAGAGTACAGATATGGATACAGGGGATTGAGGGGGCCATGAAAGGAGAGTACAGATGTGGATGACAGGGGACTGTAAAGGGAGTACAGATATGGATGAGGGGATCATGAAAAGGGGTACAGATATGGATTGACAGGGGGTGTACAGATGTGGGTGGATAGAGAACTATGATAAAGGTGTATCGGATGCGGATTGAGGGGGCCATGAAAGGGAAGTACAGATGTGGACTGAGGGGGCCATGAAAGGGAAGTACAGATGTGGATTGAGGGGATCATGAAAGGGACGTACAGATATGGATTTTGAGGGGGTCATGGAAGGGACTACAGATGTGGATTGAGAGGGCTATGAAAGAGGAGTACAGATGTGGATGGAGGGGACCATGAAAGGGACGTACAGATGTGGATTGAGGGGGCCATGAAAGGGACGTACAGATGTGGATTGAGGGGGCCATGAAGGGACGTACAGATGTGGATTCAGGGGGCCATGAAAGGGACGTACAGATGTTGATTGAGGGGACATGAAAGGGAGGTAAAGGTGTGGATTGAGGGGACATGAAAGGTTCGTACAGGTGTGGGATTGAGGGGACATGAAAGGGACGTACAGATGTGGATTGAGGGGACATGAAAGGTTCGTACAGGTGTGGATTGAGGGGACATGAAAGGGATGTACAGATGTGGATTGAAGGGCCATGAAAGGGTCGTACAGGTGTGGATTGAGGGGACATGAAAAGGACGTACAGATGTGGATTGAGGGGACATGAAAGGGACGTACAGATGTGGATTGAGGGGGCCATGAAATGGACACACTACAGATGTGGATTGAGGGGCCATGAAAGGGACGTACAGATGTGGATTGAGGGGACATTAAAGGGACGTACACATGTGGATTGAGGGGGCCATGAAAGGGACGTACAGATGTGGATTGAGGGGACATTAAAGGGACGTACACATGTGGATTGAGGGGGCCATGAAAGGGACGTACAGATGTGGATTGAGGGGACATGAAAGGGACGTACAGGCGTGGATTGAGGGGGACATGTAAGGGACGTACAGATGTGGATTGAGGGGACATTAAAGGGACGTACACATGTGGATTGCGGGGGCCATGAAAGGGACGTACAGATGTGGATTGAGGGGGCCATGAAAGGGACGTACAGGTGTGGATTGAGAGGCCATGAAGGGACGTACAGGTGTGGATTGAGGGGCCATGAAAGGGACGTACAGGTGTGGATTGAGGGGACATGCAAGGACGTACAGGTGTGGATTGAGGGGACATGCAAGGGACGTACAGGTGTGGATTGAGGGGGACATGAAAGGGACGTACAGGTGTGGATTGAGGGGACATGCAAGGGACGTACAGGTGTGGATTGAGGGGACATGCAAGGGACGTACAGGTGTGGATTGAGGGGGACATGAAAGGGACGTACAGGTGTGGATTGAGGGGCCATGAAAGGGACGTATAGGTGTGGATTGAGGGGCCATGAAAGGGACGTATAGGTGTGGATTGAGGGGCCATGAAAGGGACGTATAGGTGTGGATTGAGGGGCCATGAAAGGGACGTACAGGTGTGGATTGAGGGGACATGCAAGGGAAGTACAGGTGTGGATTGAGGGGCCATGAAAGGGACGTACAGGTGTGGATTGAGGGGCCATGAAAGGGACATACAGATGTGGATTGAGGGGCCATGAAAGGGACGTACAGGTGTGGATTGAGGGGCCATGAAAGGGACGTACAGATGTGGATTGAGGGGACATTTAAGGGACGTACAGATGTGGATTGAGGGGGACATTAAAGGGACCTACAGATGTGGATTGAGGGGACATAAAGGGACCTACAGATGTGGATTGAGGGGCCATTAAAGGAACATACAGATGTGGAGTAAGC
>JADBJO010000884.1:129496-134496 GCA_016801955.1 Conus betulinus
TATCGACTGTTATGAACCTCTGTAGTTATATGTTTCATTGTCCAGTGGCCAATGATAGCATGTACATGTTCTTCTTCCTCACATTGTTTTTCTTGCTCTTCTTCTTTTTTTTTTTATCTTTCTCATTGTGTCTTTCTTCTACCCCCCCTTCCTTATTATTGGAGATAATGTGGCCTGACTTTTTTTTTCGGTGTGACACCAATGACGACAACTCCGAGTGTCAACCAAGGCGGCAGAAAGAGGTGACAGAACTAGTGTGTGAACTCTCTCTCTCTCTCTCTCTCTCTCTCTCTCTCTCTCTCTCTCTCTCTCTCCCTCCCTCTCTCTCTCTCTCTCTCTCTCTCTCTCTCTCTCTCTCTGTGTCTCTGTGATGTGGTAAAGGTATGTCCAGGGAGAGTGTCAATGACTGTTGGTGTGCTGACAGGTCGGCCTGATTTCTACACCTTTCAGCTGATGAGTGACGGCAAGACAATGGGCATGGGGGGACTATGGGAAAAGGTAGACTATACTTTCCCCTCCTTCTTTCCTTCCTTCCTTCCTTCCTTCCTTCCTTCCTTTTTTCTTTTTTCTGTCATTCCTTTCTGCTTCCTTTTCTGCCTCTGCCTGTCTTCCTAACATCCGCAGTCCACTTTCTCTGTTCTTCGTTTGTTTGGCTTTCTATTGTTTCAACACACTTGTTTCCGAATCTTCGTTCTCAAATCCATCCTCTTCTTTTTTTTTTAACCTCCTTCTTGCTTTCCTCCTATTTCTTTTCTCCTTTCTTTCGTCGTTTATTTCTCTGTTTCTTTCTTCTTTTCTTTGTGTACTTGTTTCTTACATGAGGATCTTATTCGTTCGTATCCTATCGCACGAGTTCTGCAGATTTAACAACATCTGCACTGTCGGTGCTTTCGACTGTAAATGTCGATTTTTTTCCCCTTTCTTGGATATATTTGTTACCCTTCTAATCGCATGAGTTGTATATACTGCAGCAGATGCTGTTACATACGGAAAACATCCTCCTTGTCAACACTTACAACTGTCACAATGTTAAAATGGAAATGGCTTGGGAAAAAAAACAGAGAGCTTGTCAAGTGACTATTACCCAATTATTGGCCGATTCAGGAAAAGGCATGAACGCATGCTTTTTGTTATGATATTGATCTGATGGCAGGGCACGTCACTGATATGCATTGGTCATTCAGTTCTAATCCAGTTTACTGACTTCTGTATGTGAATTTTGGCCAAGAACATTTGGATGAAAGATTTTAATCAAAGTTTAGATTCTTCAGCCACTGAAATGTTGTAAAGGATAAAAATACAAATGTAAAAAGATTTCTTGTCATCAAAAAAAAAAGAGAGATCAAACAACCAATAAATTTTGCATCTACCGACATGCATAATTTTGAACACACACACACACACACTCACACACACACACACACACACACACACACACACACACACACACACACACACACACACACACACACACACACACACACACACACACACACACACTGAGTTCCACTCCACAACCCTCAGAAATGTCGGCTTCGTCTGGTCCCATCGCATCATTTCCACCAAACAGTGTCATTTTCACCCGTAGCTAGTGTCCCAGCAACAATGCTTCGAGTCAAAAAGAATCATAATTTTCCCCACGTAAAACAAGTCATTACAAAAACAACAACAACAACAACAAACAAACAAAAACCACGCGCGCGGCGATACGAGGATATAAGAAAAACGTCAGACACCATAATAATTATCATCCGTACAACCTGAGGAGGAATAGACAGCGATTCATGAGGCAGGCATGTTTCCGTACACCAACATTTATTCATATTCAACACTCTCGTTCATTATGCAAGATTGGTTTTCAGGTCAGTGAAGAATATTGAATGAGAGCGAGAGAGAGAGAGAGAGAGAGAGAGAGAGAGAGAGAGAGAGAGAGAGAGAGAGAGACATACATATATTAGTACCATCTATTCATTAATTGCATATAACTGCCGACTACGAGCTGGAAGCTAGCACACAACAGCTATTCATATTCAACACTCTTGTGTATTATGCAAGATTGGTTTTCAATTCAGTGAGAGGAAATTGGATGAGAGAGAGAGAGAGAGAGAGAGAGAGAGAGAGAGAGAGAGAGAGAGAGAGAGAGAGAGAGAGAGAACACACACGTTCTCATTGTCTATTCATGTATTGCATATAAACTGCCGACTCCAAGATGGAAGCTGCATCGCAAGGTTACCCAGCAAGCTCTCAGCACCTTCGTCAACAACCGCGACAACCCCATTGAAGTCGCTATTGTTGCAGAGGCTAACATTCTGGTTCGACTGCTTTTGGTTTTTTAATTTTTTTTTTAAGTTGGCTAGTTAATCTTTCGGTTAGTGGCTGTTTAATTACTTGGATATAGAGTTTTGGCATATGGATATAGCTGATAGGCTGGCTGATCGGTTATTTGGCTAGCTGGTTAGGTTTTTTTTTTTTTTTTCAGTTTGGTGATTTGGTTGTCTACGTGTCCGGTTTGGTTGCCTGGTTTATCAGTTTGCTTGATATGTGGTGACATTTTCATGTGAAACTTATATGTTTGATGTGTTAATTTTGTTAGTTTCTGCTGAAGACGATGGGTTGATAGGCCAGTTATTCAGTTACTTAGTGTGTTGATTATACTAAGAAAGCGGACTGCTTTGATTATAGGCCAGTTATTCAGTTACTTCGTGTATTGATTATACTAAGAAAGCGGACTGCTTTGATTATAGGTCAGTTATTCAGTTACTTCGTGTATTGATTATACTAAAGAAAGCGGACTGCTTTGATTATAGGTCAGTTATTCAGTTACTTCGTGTATTGATTATACTAAGAAAGCGGACTGCTTTGATTATAGGTCAGTTATTCAGTTACTTCGTGTATTGATTATACTAAGAAAGCGGACTGCTTTGATTATAGGCCAGTTATTCAGTTACTTTGTGTATTGATTATGCTAAGAAAGCGGACTGCTTTGATCATAGGCCAGTTATTCAGTTACTTCGTGTTTTGATTATACTAAGAAAGCGGACTGCTTTGATTATGTGAGGACAATGTAAGATGACTCTTCAACCGTCACGAAGAGACCTGCCTTTCTGTAGAGGTCATCATCATCATCATCATCATCATCATCATCATCATCATCATCATCATCATCATCATCGTCGTCGTCGTCGTCTTCGTCGTCGTCGTCAATCCCTTGAACTGTGTGTCTCTAGGTCAGTCACCTACAGGAGAAGGGGAGCAAACCTTTCGATCCCCACGATGAGATCTACCTGTCGGTGGGCACAATCATCTGTGCCATCTGCTTCGGCAAACGGTTAGAAATCTCACCATCTACTTATAAGCCTCGTGAACAATTCTAGGCATCATTGTCAAAAATCGTTGGAAGCCTCTACTACTCCCTATGTTTGATTCTTACTAGTCTTCAGTTATGGTCAAAACGTCGCTCACTACTAAAGACTGTGGTGATTGTTTTTTGGGTTTTTTTTTTTGTCAGAAAACATCTAAAATGCAATAGAACGGCCAAAAGGCAAGCCAGTTCATATCTTCCTACTAAGCAGACATTTTGTTGTTTGACACAAGGATTTTTCCTAAGGTATGTCTGAGGTATGGTTTACTTACACATAAATTTTGTCCAAATTCTCTGCCAGTCAGGAAGATGTGCTGATGCTCTGTGCTCAGCTGGTCTGATTTGTTTTTTTAGTTGATATTTGTGGTGACTCAGTTGCCCCTCTCCCCACCCCCCTCTTCCCATCTCCTCACACCCCTCCCGAAGAAAAAAAATGTTTTATTGATAGGATAAATGACCTTAATACATAAAAACTAGAGATTAGAAAATGAAATGGCTGCATCAGCACTGTCAGGCGACATTCTGCTAACGTTTGACCTAATCTGTATTAATGCGACCTGCTCTTGTTCTTCTTTTTTCTTTCTTTCTTTCTTTCTTCTCTTCTCCTTCTTCCCGTCTTCGTTTTTTTTTTGTTGTTGTTGTGTTGTTTTTGTTGTTGTTGTTGTTTTCACTGTTCTCTTCATCTTCCTTCCTCCTCCACCTACTCCTCATGTTCCTCCTCCTCGTTCGTCTTTTCCAAGCTCTGCGTCGTCGTTGTCCCCACCCTCCTTGTTTTTCGCCCTCTTGTTGTTGTTACTGCTGTTATTGCTGTTGTTCTTCTTCGTTGTTCGTGTTCTTCTTGTTCTTGCTTTTTGTCGTCCTCCTCCTCCTCCTTCTCCTCCTTCTGTTCTTCCTTCTCCCGCTTTTTCCCTTTTCCTCTCCCTCTTCTCCTTCTTCATCGCCCTCTTGTTCATATTGTTATCGTAGGTGTTTAGTTATTGTTGTGTTATTCTTCTTCTTCTTCTTCTTCTTCTTCTTCTTCTTCTTCTGCGTCGTTCACAACTTTAACAGTATCAGTCTAGCTGAGAGACCAATGTAGTTGTGGCCAGCAGCCTTTGCTGCCGAAGAGCTTGGTTTAAAGTGAAGTATTGAGCTGCTTTTAGTCCTGCTAATCTTCCTTCTCGCTATGTCGGACATACCGTTTCTTGCCTAAGAATTTTTTTAGCAACTACGTCTAAGGATCATAAACAGGTAGATTTGACATATGCTGGCTTTCAACTGACTCGAAATTTCTCCCGGTCTTATATATATCATATATATGGGAGGGGGGGGGGGAGAGAGAGAGAGAGAGAGAGAGAGAGAGAGAGAGAGAGAGAGAGAGAGAGAGAGAGAGAGAGAGAGAGATTTTCTGTTAATATTTTGAAACAGAAAACCGTATTAGCTGTGACTGTCTTGTCAAATCCCTGGAAACCAACGAGTCGGACAGTCGTATGCTTTCAGAGTTTCTCTTCATTGTATTCGTGAATACGTTTAGAAATGTATGATTATATATTTTCAAAATGTGTGGTCAATATTGTCTTTGTGTTCACCACAAAACCAACATTCTTGTCGCCAACAGCCCCTGATTTCCTTCAAGATAGTATGACTACTAAGATATCTT
>JADBJO010000884.1:139496-149496 GCA_016801955.1 Conus betulinus
CTTCCTGTAACTGTAGTTTGTTGATGTAATTTATATAAGTAAGCTGATGAAATCCTGGCATCCTGATATAAACCTGCGCGTAATGATAATCCTGATGTAAGTAGGAAGAAACTCTAGGCAAAAGCTTGACAGCAGAAGGTCTTCAGAGAAGAAACTCCCTCAGATAAGTGTTTTCGGCCATGAACTCCTTGCACTCTAAGAGGGCCGGGCCGCATCCAGGTCATGACTCATAGACGCCCCTCTACTCCAATTTTTTCCCTACTCCTGTATGTCGTGGTGTAATTATTGTGTCCTCATGTGAACCTATGTGTAATGATGAAATCCGTGTACACTGATGCAAATCTGTGTGTGTGTGTATTGATAGAATCCTAATGTCATGTTGCAATCCTGTGTTTTGCAATGGAGTCCCGACATCCTGATGCAATGCCATGCGCCCTGATGAAATCATAGCATTCTGAGAATGCACACACAATATCATAAACAGCAAAAAAAAAGGCGTCAGACGAGTGACAGAAAGCCATTAAGACTACATGATTATACATCTGCTGTAAATACTGGAATACTGAGGAACCCCTTCTCTAAATCACTCGCACTAGTGTCACGTGAACAAACTTGGGAGAAGGTCCTACGCTACTGCAATATTAGCAGCGCATAACCATACTGTCTTTATGGCTTTGCATTACTTATCTGTCGTCCCTTTTTGCTGTTTACAAGGTTGTAAGCTATTGGTTCCAGATAAGTATTGTATTCACTTAATCCGTGGCACTGCAAATGAAGGAGCAATAATCCGATGCAAAACACACAGCATGATGTCCACAGGCACTGGATGGATTTCTGTGAAGTCCCTCTCAATGTGACCTTTGTTGAAACGAGCTGACAACTTCATTTTCTAAACAAGGTGCTTCACAATGTGTCCGTGAGGTGTTCGCTACTAGCCTAGTTTTATCATCTCCCCGAGAAATTAATTTGATTTTTTGCGAAAATGCATACTAACTAAAAGAAAAAAACTAGAAAAATCAACCTATTGTCCTGTTCAAGAAACGTTCAAATGAATGCTTGAAATACAAAACGCTTGAAAACTTGTGACTTGTATTTTGTTCCTTTCGCAATTGCTGGTCGTCACTGAATGTTTGATTGCCCAATTGCTACAGTTTTATTTAACAACAACACAACAAAAAAATAAGTGTGACTCCAAGATAATGTGAATTTCAGGGCCTCCTGTATGTCTCTGCCAAAGACGGGGAAGAGATTAAGACACTGAAAAACAGGAACGGCCAGGTAAAGTCTGCGAAGTGACGGACTGCAGTGGTTACGACACCGCTGTCTTGTCGCGTAGTACTGAAGACAGAGAACTATTAGGGAACAATGACAATGACGACGACGATTACGATAATGATAACGTTCTTGAGGACGGCGGTAATGATGATGATAACGACGATAACCCGTGATAACTTGCTATCAGGGGAAAAATGACGACGACGACGAAGAAGAAGAAGAAGAAAATTATGACTATGGTGATGATGATGATGATGATGATGATGATGATGAGGGGGAGGAGGAGGAGGAGGACGAGGAAGAGGAGAAAGAGGAAGAGAAGGAGGAAGAAGAGGAGGAGGAGGAGGACGACGACGACGACGACAATTATGATGATGATATTCATGATGACGACAGTAATGATGATGATGACGACAACGACGAGAATTATGGTAGTGATATTCATGATAATGACGACAATGATGATGATAACGACGACGGCGACGATTATGAGAATGATGATGATGACGACGACGACGACGACGACGACGACGACGATGATCACCTCAAGTTTCTTCCTCGATCAGACAGCGAACGTTGACAACAACTTACATGTGACGAACGGGAGATTAGACGTCAGAAAGCGGCAGCCTCACAGATAAACACCTCTTTGTTATCTGATCATGAAGTGGCACCACACTTCCTCTACACGATTCTACCAGGCTGAAACTGAACGACCAGCAGCCAGAACTGTCGAAGAGACAGTCGTTGGGGTTAAAGGTGAGACTGCCTTAATATGCGGCCTACATGTATAATCATACAGCATGTTTTCGGTTTCCTGTTCAAGAGTTTTCTGTCCTGTTTCCATGCTAATGAGACAAATCTTAAATAGATATTAGCGAACCGCCAAGAGAAACGTGGACAAACGAGTCACAAGACAAAACACGACGCGTTTCGATCTCTTAGGTCTTCTTCAGGCAAGACACAAACAAATACAACAACGAAAATGAACGAATTTGTTACCTAGCTTAGATCTCTTCACTCTTCAGCACAAGGCAGGCAGGCGTTGAATAAGACGTCAAGTGTATGCGCGGCTTATGTATGTGTCGACAGGAGGAGGGATTAGGAGACTGATTGATGGGGAAGAGGGGGGGAGGGGGGGGGGGGGGGTTTTAGAGGAGTACGGGCAGGGAGAGGATGGTCGAGTGGTAGGTGGGTCCTCTAGGGGAAGGACTTGGAATAATTTCTCGATGAGAATTATCTTAATATTTCACCTACACCCTCTCTCTTACTAGTGGTGGAAGGAGCAACTTCCCGGTACTAGTCATCGAAGAAAATTTTTATTTTGTTCCGGGTATTGTTAAAATAATGAAGACTGGCTCTGAGATAATTTTCCTTAGGCTTGTACTCTTAAACGTACTTGTAACTCTGAGAGACAGAATTGAAGAGAGAAGTCCAAACATTCAACATTTGATTGAACAACAGAGAACTGAAGCAAGTTAAGTGCACTTTCACACATCAGCTTTTATTGCTTACACATAGGTAAGTATTGGCTTGTCAGTTCCATAGGCTTGGGGTTAGTTCTCATTGGACTACCACAATGAGGGGCCCTTCCTCACTCCTACTTTACATGCATACACTCGGTGCTGCCGCTTAAGTTGGAAGACAGTGGGCCTGTCTAAGTTACACTGGATGCATCTGGTTGAGATACATCCACTTTGCTTGCATACACCCAGTGCTGTAGCCAAAGTGGTACTCATAGACAGTTTCTCACTGTTTCATCATAAAGTGAGGGCAAGGGTCTGATGGGTTTGAGTCCAGGTGGTAAGCTAACTTAGCTTTGCTTCGGAGAGGGTAGTTGATCTCTCCTGTGGCTGGTGACTGCCGCACTGGTGTAGACTGGTTGTCTGGTGTGTCGCCCCGGTTTACAGTGAAGCCATGGTGTCTGGCATTCCCCCGGGCTTTTGGCGAGTCCCCCAGCTGGTTCAACCGCAAGGTGTAGCGTGACCAGGATCGCAGTTCTGCAATAAAGAGAACTTGGTCTGTAGGTGAGAATCTGATGGCTGGTTTGTTGTGTGCACACATTTACCCTTTTTCTCTTCTTTCAGGAGAGATGTAAGACTCAGCCAGTAAAGTTTTCTCTATGGTAGTTTCCGCTATAACTATTAATCTCCACTTTTGTTTAAAGGCTAAGTTAAGTTTACAAAAGGGTTGGAGACAGTAATACAATGTTACACAGTTTCAGTCAGACAACTCTTCCATGTTTCTTATGAATTAAATCACACTGTCTTGGGCTACACTTAGTCCAAGTACACATGTGGTGTAGACTTAAAGTCATACACTACAAATCATTCCAACAGTCACCAGTATTTATAAATCAGAGTAGCAGTTTTTAACCTAGCACAGGCATACGGTTTTCCTGATCAAAATTAATCATTGAACTATTATCTTAACAGACAGAGTTGATACTGACAAAAGTCAGGGTGCACACAAAGAATAGTGGTCAGATTGTTAACAAAGAATCATAACCACCAGGAGAGAGCTTTTGCCATATGTTTTTCAATAATCTTTAGCCCAATGCTTCATCGACATGATGATGGTGGTGGTCAACGGTAAAGAAAGCACTGACCACATGTAACTAAAGACTGAAATCATAATAACTGCACAGTCCATTTGTAATCTTCAGCATAGAAACTGAGTAGACATCAAAGGTACGGATGTCTAATGTGAAATCTCTCTTCCAAGGCGCACACACATACATACACACACACATACACGCGCGCGCGCGCGCGCGCGCGCACACACACACACACACACACACACACACACACACACACACACACACACACACACACACACACAGAGAGAGAGAGAGAGAGAGAGAGAGAGAGAGAGAGAGAGAGAGAGAACATCAGTATTTGTGTTTTTCATGAAACGGTCAAACGCGTTCAAATATTTTTCTCCAACTGTGTGTGTGTGTGTGTGTGTGTGTGTGTGTGTGTGTGTGTGTGTTGCTGCCTTTCCTTCATCTTTTTTTTTTTTTTTTTTTAAACTTTTCTTTTTCAATGTCTTAATGAAATATGCGACAGGTTTACTTAGTTCATGAAAAATGCAGATTTTATGAAATAAGAGAATAAGAACAGTTTCACAAATAAAACGTAACGAATACATCGATGTAAACATACAGGCGGACTCTTTGAAAAGAAATATAGTATCTGACACCGGAATAAAATGTTCACAGATTCAAAAGCTGCATTACTTTGAAACCCTTTTATTCTCTCTCACCTACCTCCATTTCATCTTACACTAAGCGAAGGACACACGATTCTTGATTTCAGGAACAGCCATGGCGTGCTCAAAAAAGGACAGGAACACCACCTTGGATCGCTTACTACTAGCCATCGACAAGCTTCTCCATCAATTTGATCAGACAGCCTTCGATCAATTCGCCAGCACTTTGGAAACTGCCCAGACGAAGCATCCGGACACAGACTGGTTCAAGGAATGCCTCGCTCGTTGTGTTTACCCAGTCCTCCCTGCCCATGTTCCTGAACTTCTACCAGAAGTTTGTTGGCACGTGCGGCAAGGAACAGCATCAAGTGGAGAACGCGTTCAGCATGGCTCTGGCTCGGAAACTGGACGACTGCGTGGGCGCCACCATCGCGGCAGGACTCTCTCAGCGGGAACATCTCCGTGAACGACGCCTTGGATCAGGCTGAGCTGAAATGCGGCAGAAGCACATGCATCCGAGAGAAGATCTGCCATTTGCGACTGAACAGATTTTTTTCATCATGACATCTGACACTTTACAGCAACCAGGAAAACGGGCGAGGAAAAACCACTGCCACATCTGATAATGCTCGGCTTCTATGTTGTTTATATTATTATCTTTAGTTCTTGTTATTACTGATTGATAAATTGATTAGTTTACTTATCTCTTTACTGATTTATCTATTGTTACCATTATCTATTTTCGGTTAGAGATCATTCTCTGAACGCTTTACAATTGACGCTGTCGTTTACACAGCGGGCTGTCTGCGTGGGTAGAGCCGACTGAAGTGCTACCCGCTTGCCCTGCATTCAGTCGTTTTTCCATGACCTTCAGTCTAGTATTAGTCACTCTGTTTTTATCTCATTGTTTCCACTTTTAACAAACGATGCTTTCTATGTACGTATATCTATGCCATCCATATCGACAACAAAACTGGCCTTCTCTTTTCAAAGTTGCTGATGGGGTTTTACGTGTGTACAAGGAGTTACATGTGCGTTCACGCAGTTAACCTTGGTTTACAGCGTCCTTTGAAGAATTGTTTGGGATGCAGAGTCAGAACCAATATTAACTCCGTGGGAAAGATCCCCTTTGTACCAAAACGACTTGGCAGAGATCCAAAACCCAAACCTCAGGATCACCAGGTCCTCGAGTCCGGCGCTCTACCAACTGTGCCATCCGGCCCCAAGAAGTGTGGTCTTTCACCTTCAGGGGAAATTACCTCAGCCGAGATGGCGCTACCCGCATACTTTGGGGAAGGGGGGGGGGGGGGGGTGCTTTATCTGTCAGCAAGAGAGCGGTAAATGCTTAGAATCACTCAGTGAATCATTCTGTGCATTTGTACGCACAAATTCTGCGCCCTTCATGCCCTGCTCTCGAGACGACCTCTCCACGTCTGTGCCGTTGGTCAGTTGGTGTCGAGGTCACCTGTTTGGGCAAGATCATGGAGACTGTCGGTGGACGGACATAGTGGTACCCTCCGGAGGGAGACGCTCATTCACACTGGCTCCGCGACTTAGCAATTATCGTTGTAGGAGGAGAGTGTAGCAGGTGGGGTTTTGCATGTATTGGATCAGGACAGGCCCCACTGAACATCATCGATGTGACTTGGCAGCAGTGCAGTGTGTCCTCTGATGACCTCGACATGAACCCACCAAAGGCACAGACATGGAGAAGAGGTCAAAACCGAGGTCATCTTGACAGCAGGGCATGAAAGGCCTCAGAACCTTTCACTTTTTTATGGTGATTTATGAAAATGGAGTGCTTTTATACATTTAACGTGCGTTAGGTTTCATTGACGATGAACGCGTTTACTCAATCTCCCTACTGGTTGTATCATGGTAAGTTAATATGACGTCTCAGGCAGAAACTCGAATTTTGTTTTAGTGTCATTATCATTAGGCCTATATTGTATAATTTTGTTTGACATCATGGACCATACATAAATTCTCTAAACTAAAACGTTCGCAAACAAACAAACAATAGAATTCCTTCCTGGCAGATGATTATTCACCGATGGGCTCGGGCATATCTGTTATGATACATTTATTAAGCCATGCGGTCAGGGCTAAGAACCAGTTGTATGCTCTTCTCACTGACTGCGTCAGTACAATTATTTCCAACGCTCTTGCAACTCGTTTAATGATGGTACGTGGAAGCTTTGAGGTATTTGCATAAATTTTCAGTTCGTTAGTATGAACGTACGAAAACATACAGAAATCATCTTTTCGTGTTTCTGCTGCTCATCTGTAACAGTAAAAATGACATTAACAGACCCGTTACACATTGATATTCCCAATGTCTACGGGATAGTATCCTATTGCCGATTTGTGGCGTCATCAGTTGTAAGTCACAGATCTCTTACCTCTCTCCATCCAGTTGTACTGTAGTTCACATCTCTTTCTCCATTTTGGAATTTGAATTTTCGGTTTTAGACCACGATGAAGTCGATTTGGGGTTAACCCTGGTGCATTGTATCATAATTACCTCACAGCCGAAATAATTCCCAGTGGAAGATAACGGGCACCTGCTAACACTCCCCAGGGAGCAGATCCGGACTGACCTCCCTCTTTGTTCCCAAATCAGCCCCCTCCTTCAGAATTCCCCATGTGTTCCAAGCGACAAAACATTTCAACCAAAGCACATTGCACCTGTATGTGAACATAGAGGCAGAATCAAAAACAAGAATCGCACCTGAAAAGAAATGGTTGCAATGAAAAAAAAAAAACGATGCAAGAATTGGAGTTGAAGCAAAAAAAAAAAACAAACAAACAAACAAAACAAACAAACAAACAAACAAACAAAAACAGACATACAAAACCAGGCCCCTCTAACCGATCATGCCCCTTTTTCCTCTCCAACCACTGGCCCCCAGACTATTCCTCGTCTTCCCCTTTTTCAGCAGAGGAGCGAAGACTTTGATGTCTTCATGTTCCGATTTTAAAGCCCTATCTATGTTGTGTAAGTGAGACCATGAATGGTTTGGCTGATGTGCATCAGACATCTTCACTGACTGGCTGTACTGTGGCCCTCCACACACCATGGTCAGTGGGCTTTCCCTCTGGACAGCACTGCTCTGTGTAGGTAGCACTGCTCTGTGTGGATGGCTCTGCTCTGTGTGGGTAGCACTGCCGTGTCTGTGTGTGTAGCACTGCTCTGTGTGTGTAGCACTGCCGTGTCTGTGTGTGTAGCACTGCTCTGTGTGTGTAAGACTGTTATGTTTGTTGTGCCGTGTTATGAATGTTGAGCTGTGGTGTATTAAAGTCGGTTTTGACAGAAGACAAGAGGCAAAGTTTGGTGAATTATAAAATGCTAAAATGCAAAATCTGCCACTTACTGATGTTCTTGGTTCATTTCCTAAGCTTCCTGAACAAAATGAACATGTACTCTTGTACTGGGGAAATATATGGGGATTAAATTGCAGCAAATACAATTTAAATTTCTTATATGTGTTTTGTTTTCATTGGAACAGACAGCTATACGTTCATTTATTTGAAGGGAAACGCTGTGAACGATGATGGAGTTTGCGGTCCGCTCAAAACATAAACATTTTCCGTGAGAAATGTCAGTTACTTGTTCTCTTATGTGTGTGTACTTATGAATTTCAATACGATGCAAATCCAACCTTTCAGGCGACAAAACATCTCTTCAGTCCTGCAAAAATCTCTCGTCTTGAACTGAGATAGATCTTTCGACCTGATGACATCACAGCTGTTTGGCATAGGCTTTGAAATCGGCTTTAGCTATTTCTTTGTCTATCTATCTTTTACTTCCAAAGCGATATGAACTTGATTCAATCGGCTGTAACTAATAAATGTTTACTTACGAATCGAGAATGGAACCAGAAGTTGATTTTCCCTCACAGATGAGCTTGTCAACCACCCGCAACTCTTGACTGCTATTATCGGAGAGCTTCTCTACAGTTACTTCCCCTAATACTATCGTTTATATCCCTGAGAATGTAAAGCAGATTTTTGTTTGTTTGCTTGTCTTTCTTTCTTTCTTTCTTTCTTTTCCATAATTTCTTTTTCATTCGGCGAGCATAAGACCACTAACTCACAATCTGGGATCACAAAATAAAAGATCGCACAATCAAAAACAAGTCGACTCTCTCTCTCTCTCTCTCTCTCTCTCTCTCTCTCTCTGAGTGTGTGTGTAGTTCAAAGTAAATTTAATTTACACAGTACTGCAGTAGCAATGAAATGAATGGTGGCCACAGCAAGCTAAACCTGACAAAATGTCTCTATTTACATAATACATGTATTGTAGGCGAATTAAAACTGACTTTTACTAGAAAAATGAAATAAATTTTAACGAAAGAGAACGATGAAAGTACCACAGTCAGATCACAAAAATAGTTATAATAATGATTACAACATCAACAACAACAACAACAACAACAACAACAACAGCTGTAAAGAATATTGAGGATCTGTATGCCTTTGTTTTTACATCATGTCAAGCGAAGGATTCAGATTTAACGTACTGAATATGCATACTTCATTCCTGTGCAAATCATATAAATCATGTAAAACGTTGAGAGCATGTATCTGTGTTTAAATACAGACATGGGGGGGTGGGGTTGGGGGGGGGGGCAGTTTGAAATTAACAATGAGAGAGAGAGAGAGAGAGAGAGAGAGAGAGAGAGAGAGAGAGAGAGAGAGAGAGAGATGTAGAGAGAACGGACGCGGACGCATAGATATGTACGAAGTTTTTGATCGTTTCTGAACTAATATTAATAAGTGACGTGGAGGAATGTTTCTTTTCTGATCAAGGCACATTTACAGCTGGATTGAGCATGGTAGTGAAACAGACTGAAATCAATGAACCCAATGCTCCGTGGATTATAAATGAAATACAAATAACAATTTAAAGGCAGAACAGCGTCCGTAAACCAGCCACATTCTTAAATCGGACAGAGCCTGGGGTTTCTTTCGGCAAAGGTTTGAAACGGTCGAACAGTGGTCATTACACAAGAAAAACAGCAAACGAGACAATCAGTCTTTCTGCACCAATCAGTTTGGATCAAAGGTTTGGTGGGAATTGATCAAATGATTCATTTTCATAAAAGGACGTGTTTGATGACAATTTTCTCCCCCCAAAAAGACTGTGGCAAGCTGCTTACACCATTACTGTTAAGGCCATAGGCCGATTACACGCGTACACTTAAGGCCATCGTTTTTTCTTTGAAAGAGGACATTTTTAATCGATTTATCAGTCCCTCGGTTGATACTCAATCACACACACACACACACACACACACACACACACACACACACACACACACACCACACACACACACACACACTCACGCACGCACACACACACACACACACACTCACACACACACACACGCACGCACGCACGCACGCGCGCATGCACGCGCGCACGCACGCGCACGCGCACACACACACACACACACACACACACACACACACACACACACACACACACACACACACACACACACACACACAC
>JADBJO010000884.1:154496-181996 GCA_016801955.1 Conus betulinus
GAAAGCACACACGTTGACGGATCATGACGTTTGCCATGAGCTGTAACAGTATGTACTGGTATCAGCTGTCGGGCAATCACAGAATTATCGGCATGTTTGTTTGGCAAATATGTCATTTCAAATAGCGGTGATTCAGTCAGTCATACGTGCCAGTGGAGGATCAGTAGAACGGCTATCTGTCCTTCCAAACAAGGTAGCTGTTAAACAAGGTAATCATCCGCCATTTGCATTGTTTTGTTTGTCTCAGACCTAAAATGTTGGACAACATGATTTCTTTTTTCCACTGTTCCAGTGTTAAAAAAAAGAGAAAAAAAGGAAAAGAAAAAAGGAAAAGAAAGAAAATGTCGCCTTGTTTTTCTTGTTTGCTAACATAGCACTTGTTTCCATAGATTCAGTGTGACCCTCTATTTGCCCGTTTATAAACGCTTTTTTTCTGTGGTATTTGTTCTGTCTTGGAACACAAATAATGAAAAGGGTTGATGTAATTCCATCCCAGTCGTGCACCTCTCATCCACACTCTGCATCTCCCTTCGACTCCCGCACGTCCTCGTCCTCTCTAGTGTACCGTGGCCTCTTCCTCCCTCTAGCACCCCCCCCCCCCCACACACACACACACACCACACACACACACACACACACACACACACACACACACACACTCCCTCTCGCTCTCTCCCCTTCCTCCACTGCTTTGTTTCCTGTCCTTTTGCGTTGAACACTCAGACATCCTCACTGCAATATGCACAGGTTCATCACCACCACTATCCCCTCAGGGAGAGAGAGAGAGAGAGATGGAGAGAGAGAGAGAGAGAGAGAGAGAGAGAGAGAGAGAGAGACAGACAGAGACAGAGAGGGGAGACAGACAGACAGAGACAGAGACAGGCAGAGCTTGCATGCCATCAGACTCGTTTATCTCACTTCAGTCGATCTGTTCTGACGTCGACAAAGCTCAATGCCCAGGGGAAAAAACAACCGCTTGTTCACGTGATCCACTGATGGTGGTATTGGCTCACCATGCAATCACAGATTGAGGTCGAGCGAAGCCGTGTTTATTTAATGAGAGAGGCTGCCACAGCGAGCAAACAGATGACAGGACGGCATCCGTCAACGACTTTGCCATCATATCTGCAGCGTCAAAGCATGGAAAACACGACGAGGGGAAGTGTTGCTTAATGCATACACTAGCGATTTATTACAGTAATCTACGTTGCATTTCTGCCGCGATTCACAAAGTATTCCCGCTTCCTGTCGGCCAAAACTTTTTTGCGATGCGTCTGTTTATGCTTGGGAGACCTTGCCAGTGTTGTTTGCAAGATGTCAGCTGATTCTGTCATGTAGTCTTGTGTGTGCGTGTGACAAAACAGTCGTACGGGCGTGTGTTTGGGACGGCAACAGCTGGATAGCATGCTCACTGCATCCGAAAGAACAGGCACTGTTATGGTAGTCATTTGTTGAATCGAAAGGAAATCTATTAGGTCGTGATCTGTGTGATGACCGTGACACTGGAACATGACAGACAGAAAGAGCAGGATTAGTTGTGGAAAAGGCCTGCACAAATAAACATGGGTGCAAAGCAACGAGGCCGCATGAGAGGTTTTTAAAGCGAGATGGTTTCAGTTTGTGTTCTTTGTGCTGCTGTTCATGAGTTCATCGTCAGCGATGTCGCCGGCTGTCCTTCGTCATCGCTTAGAGGCACTGAGGAGACAACTGCTGAGCAACTACAGCGGCCACTTCGCTCCCTTTGAGGAGTGAACAGGCCGTTTCCGGTCCTGGTGATTTTCAGCATGTTCGCCGTCATTGATCTGAATGCTGCTCAGGAGGTAGTGACGACACCCTGATGGATGTCTCATTGGAAAAATCATGCTCACCTCATTTTTGTTTTTAAATGCTCACGTACTTGTTTGTGTACGCACGTCTCTCTCTCTCTCTCTCTCTCTCTCTCTCTCTCTCTCTCTCTCTCTCTCTCTCTCTCTCTCTCTCTCTCTCTCTCCTCTCTCTCTCTCTCTCTCTCTCTCTCTCTCCATATACACATGCTTTTACTGCATAAACGGCCACCATCATCCAACTGATTTTTACGCCGTTTTGTGGGGGTTGCGATGAAAGTAAAACAAATGATAGAAAGCGATAGACCTAAAAGTGAGGCTTAAAACCTAGTCCTGCTCTAAGTGGGGTTCTCCGGCAGACTACTGTTACTTCACTTTTCGCCCTTCCCAGCTAGCCGGTCCCTTTGCTGATCTAAGACAGCAGGGCCCCAAAAATAATTAAAAAAAAAAAAAAAAAGCTATTGGGGTAAGAGTGGGGATGGGGAGGGGGAGGTGGAAGGGACCTATTATCTAACTAACGACTGACAGGGGGCACCCTAGACTTAAAGGTGTCTAAGATGTCCGCTGCCACAGCTGTTTCAGGCAGGTTGATCCAGTCACGTATCGTTCTGGGGAAGAAAGAAGCTTGTCGATATTGGGTCTTACACTGAATCTGGATGAGGTGGCGGGAGTGCTTCCTTCTTTGTCTGGGAGGGCTGGCACGTGTCATGCAGCTTACACATTGTTGACATCTTTTGACCTTTCTTGCATCCTTAAATGATGAATTTTTTTTCAGTGACTCATTTCCTTACCACACTTTCTTTTCGTTTTACTTTTCTACCCTTCGTTGGCTGCTGTGGGGTGCTGTTCGAGTCCGTTTTGAAGCCTTGGTGGTGAGAATACCACAGCGCCTAGTAAGGGTTTTTTAGAAAAAAAAAAGTATTTGTTGTTTTCTGGTTTATCTTGTGACTTGATAGGGTGATAGCAGGAAATTGTTTTCAGAAAGTATAAAGAAAGAAGAAAAAAAAATACGTTTTTGATGAGTGATCGGAAAAGGAGGTGGCTTAGCTAGTTCATGGCGTTATGATGCAAAACAGTTTTTGTTTATTTCGCTAATGTATTATAATGATACAAATGATTGTAAGCTCCGGAGGTGAGCGAAGGAAACTATCATGCGTTAATGGTTGGAAGTCTGTTGATAAGTATATAAACCACCCTTTGATGTGAATAATGAATATATATGTGTGTTGATAAACAAGAGTGTGCGGAAATCTTCCTTTAACATGTGTTTTAGGGCTGTTACTGTTACCAATGAATAATTTTATGAAGGGAAATCCGTCTCTGAATTCTAGTAATTATGTGAAATGATAAAAACGTTCTCGTCGTGATGGAAGAAACATGAAATGATAAAAGCATTCTTATCTTGAGGAAAGAGACGAAAGGAAATCGATTCTCATATGCAGTGATTATATTCTTGGTTTATTGTAAAAAGGTCTATGTGGAAATCCCCCCCCTGCCCCCCTCCCCCCCCCCCCCCCCCGCCACCCCCCCCCCCCCCCCCCCTCCCTTCTGAATGTGTAGAACATGATTCTGGAAATGAGAATGTTCTATTGTGATGGTGTGTTGAACTTTGTGGATTTCGCTGTGAGTATTTTCCCCCAATTTCTGATGAAATATAAAGTAACTGTTGGCTATGAATATGATTAATAACCATGATGAATAATAGCCATGTTACAGTAGGCTAGATACAAGGTAGTTATCAGTTCCCCCAGGTAGAGTCGTTGTCCTGGTGTGACCGGAAACTTGCTGCCACTGCTAGAGGGTCTGGGGCGCAGCTGAGGTCTACCTCCTGTCTCCACCCTGCTGAGGGGCGTGGAGAGGTCGACGAGGGAGTCGACAGTAACCCGTCCTGCCACTGCGCCCGGGTCTGAGGCGTAGCCGAGATCTACCCCTTGTCTCCACCTTGCAGAGGGTGTGGAGAGGTCGACGCGGGAGTCGACAGTAACCCGAAGTGCCAGTTGTGCCAGAGCCGCCGCTGCTGCCGAGCCAGAGCCGCTGCTCTTGGGGTATTTGAACCAGCGACCTGTTGGGCCAGTCGTACCAGAACCGTCGCTTCTGCTGTACCAGGACCGTCGCTTTGTGGTGTTAGAACCAATGTCTTATTTTGAGTTTGAGCCGCAGCTCTTGTGTTGGAGCGGACGCTCCTACTGTGGACAGAGCCGTCGCTTCGGTTCTGTGGGAACTCTGCAAGCTGCTCCTCCTGACTGTGTTAGCCACAGGAGAGGATTTCCTCTACAGCATTCTTCACGAGAGACATGCGACGTCTGTGGACTGTCTAGTTGAGCCGGACGTGCCAAAGAAAATGAATGTTATATATCTATATGAATTGTACGTCTAGAGTTAGGGCGTACATTATTCTACTGAATTGATATTGTTGTATATTGCTGTGTTTTGTGTATTTGTGTGTTGACGGCTCGGGCAGCATAAAAGAAAGAAAACGTTGACTTGTTGCCTGGCTGTCTATGTTTCGAATGTGAGGGCGTGTGTAAATTAAAAATCGTACACGTATCCCCAATTTCTGTGAGTCAGACAAACAGACACACGCACCAACGCATCCGTAACATTCATCAATCATCTGTTTCCTCCCCAAAAACGATTGTTCTCTTTCGGCAGGTATTGACGACTCAAAACTACATCGGCTTGAGCTGGGTCGACCCCGATTTGGGATGGAACATCACAGAGGATGGGTCACCCGGGGAAGGCGTCCACTTGATCGAACTCAACGCTGACGACATCTGGACGCCCAAGATCGTCATCGCCAACAAGGCTGGGGACGGCTTAGTAAGTGACGAGATGATTCAGACTGCTCCTTTTGACCAGACTGACTGTTGTGGTACTGGGTCTTTTTAGTGTAGAGAGTTTCCTCTGCTTTTCGCTTCCTTACTTTCCATAATATGCAAAATATGCCCTCGTTTTTTCCCGCTGTCACTGTTTCTTTGTTTTTTTCTCATTCTTCTGTTATTCTTTCTCATTTTTTTTTTGGAGGGGGGGGGGGGGGGGGTGGGGGGGGGGGGGGGGGGGGGGGATAGGAGAAAAAAATAGGGGGGGGGGGGGTGGGGGGGGGGTCTCTCTCTCTCTCTCTGGGGAGGGGGGGGGGGGGGGGGGGGGGGGGGGGGAGGGGGACGTGGCTCTTTCTCTCAATCTCTCTCTCCTCTCTCTCTCTCTCCTCTCTCTAGGCGGGGGGGGGGGATTTTCTATATGCCTCTATCTCTGCTGTCTCTCTCTCTCTCTCTCTCTCTGTGGGGGGGGGGGGGCTCTCATTCTCTCTCTCTCCTCTCGGTCGTTCTCTCTCTCTGGCTGTCTCTCTGGGGGGGTCTCCTTGTCTCTGTGTCTCTCGTACCTCTATCCGAATTTCTGGGAGTCTCTCTCCTGTCTCGTCCTCGCTCTCAGGACATCTCTCAATCATCTCTTTCTCCTCCTCACGGGGATTCTTCTGTTCGGTCGGTTCGCTCGCGTCTCAAAACTCTCATATCGTCTCTGGGGGGACCCAGATTTGGGATGGAACATGCTGTCGCCGTGGTCTGTCGCCCGGGGAGGCAGGTCCTCCAGAGATCGAACTCAACGCTCCAGACTCAGGACCCAAGATCGTCATGGCCAACAGGGCTCTTATCCCGGGGTAGGGACTCATGATCAGGTGCTCCTTTTGACCAGATTGACTGTTGTATGTACGGCGTGGTCTAGGGTTTTCCTCTGCTTGAGGAAGGCCTTGATAGTCTGAAAATGGCAGTGGGGGCCCTCGTCTTTTCCCTTTTTGGGTGTCTTTGTTTTGTCTGGGATTCTTCTTGACTCCTCTGATTTTTTAGATGGGGGGGGGGAGGTGACCCTGTGGATACCTGAAGTGGTAGGGAAGTGAGATAGGAGAAAAAAATAGTGCAGCCCGTCTCTCTTTCTCTCTCTCTCTCTCTCTCTCTCTCTTCTCTCTTTCTCTCTCTCTCTCTCTGTATTTGCGCATATCTCTCTCACCTCTCTCTCTCTCTCTCTCTCTCCTCTCCTCTCTCCCTCTCTCTCTCTCTGTCACTCTCTGCCTGTCTTCTGTATCTCTCTTGCCTCTGTTCTCTCTCTCTCTCTCTCTCTCTCTCTCTCTCTATCTCATTCTCGGTCTTTCTCTTTCTCACTTCTGTCTCTGTCTGTCTCTGTCTCCTTGTCTCCCCGTCTCTCTCTCTCTCTGTCTGTCTGTCTGTCGTCTGTCTGTCTGTCTCTGTCTGTCTCTCTCTCTCTCTCTTTCTCGTTCTCGGTCGCTCGCTCGCTTGCTGCTCTCTCTCTTATCATATCGTATTGCCTTGAACAGGTGCTGAAGCAGTATGCAAGCGCCGTGGTGATGCATGACGGGAACTGCAGGGCCGAGATGCCCCTCCAGCTCAGCACCCTGTGTCAGGTGGACGTCACCTACTACCCCTTTGACACCCAGCAATGTCAGGTGAGTTGGCCTTGACCTCTGACCCTCGGCAGTGCTTGGGACTTCTCTTGACCCTCTTGGATACCCGATAGTGAATGGTGAGTTGGCATTGACCTCTGAACCCCGGCAGTGCTGGGGACTTCTCTTGACCCTTTTGGATACCCGATAGTGTCTGGTGAGTTGGCCTTGACCTCTGACTTTTGGCAATGCTGCGGACTTCTCTTGACCCTTTTTGGATACCTGATAGTGTCTGGTGAGTTGGCCTTGACCTCTAACCCTCGGTAGAGCTGGGGACTTTTCTTGAACCCTTTTGGATACCCAATAGTGTCTGGTGAGTTGGTAGTGCCCTTTGCTTCCCGGCGATGTCAGATGAGCCGGTGTTTTGTTATTTTTTGACTCTAATAATGTCTGCAACCCTTTTTGACATCCCCGGCAGTGTTTCGTGACTGAAATACATCTTTTAATAGTCAGCATGTCTGGCGAGCTAGCACTATCCTGTAATAGTCAGCATGTCTGGTTAGCACTATCCTGTAACAGTCAGCATATCTGGTGAGTTAGCATTATCCTGTAACAGTCAGCATATCTGGTTAGTCAGGACTACTCTTTAACAGCCAGCAGTGTGTGGTGAGTTAGGACTACTCTTTAACAGCCAGCAGTGTGTGGTGAGTTAGGACTACTCTTTAACAGCCAGCAGTGTGTGGTGAGTTAGCACTATCCTTTGACAGCCAGCAGTGTGTGGTGAGTTGGCACTATCCTTTAACAGTCACCATGTCTGTTGCGTTGGCACTTCCTTAACAGCCAGCAGTGTGTGGTGAGTTAGCACTATCCTTTGACAGCCCTTTGACAGCCAGCAGTGTGTGGTGAGTGGCACTATCCTTTGACAGCCAGCAGTGTGTGGTGAGTTGGCACTATCCTTTGACAGCCAGCAGTGTGTGGTGAGTTGGCACTATCTTTAACAGCCAGCAGTGTGTGGTGAGTTAAGACTACTCTTTAACAGCCAGCAGTGTGTGGTGATTTAGACTACTCTTTTAACAGCCAGCAGCGTGTGGTGAGTTAACACCACTCTTTAACAGCCAGCAGTGTGTGGTGAGTCAGCACTACTCTTTAACAGCCAGCAGAGTGTGGTGAGTTAAGACTACTTTTTAACAGCCAGCAGTGTGTGGTGAGTTAGCACTATCCTTTAACAGCCAGCAGTGTGTGGTGAGTTAGGACTACTCTTTAACAGCCAGCAGTGTGTGGTGAGTTAGGACTACTCTTTAACAGCCGGCAGAGTGTGGCGAGTTAGCACTACTCTTTAACATCCAGCAGTGTGTGGTGAGTTAGGACTATTCTTTAACAGCCAGCAGTGTGTGGTGAATTAGCACTACTCTTTAACAGCCAGCAGTGTGTGGTGAGTTAGCACTATCCTTTGACAGCCAGCAGTGTGTGGTGAGTTAACACTATCCTTTAACAGTCACCATGTCTGTGGCGTTGGCACTTTCCTTTAACAGCCAGCAGAGTGTGGTGAGTTGGCACTATCCTTTGACAGCCAGCAGTGTGTGGTGGGTTAGCACTACTCTTTAACAGCCAGCAGTGTGTTGTGAGTTAACACTACTCTTCAGCTGCCAGCAGTGTGTGGTGAGTTAGGACTACTCTTTAACAGCCAGCAGTGTGTGGTGAGTTAGCACTACTCTTTAACAGCCAGCAGTGTTTGGTGAGTTAAGACTACTCTTTAACAGCCAGCAGTGTTTGGTGAGTTAGCACTATTCTTTAACAGTCACCCTGTCTGTTGCGTTGGCACTATCCTTTGATAGCCAGCAGTGTGTGGTGAGTTAACACTATCCTTTAACAGTCACCATGTCTGTTGTGTTGGCACTTTCCTTTAACAGCCAGCAGTGTGTGGTTAGTTGGCACTATCCTTTGACAGCCAGCATTGTGTGTTGAGTTGGCACTATCCTTTGACAGCCAGCAGTGTGTGCTGAGTTAGGACTTCTCTTCGGCAGCCAGCAGTATCTGGTGAGTTGGCACAATCCTATGGTCTTGGCGCAAATGATATGAAAAATTTTAGACCAGTTTTCGAATTTTCCATTTCTTTCTAAAATCCTTGAACGTGTCGTGTTGAAGCAGCTTCAATCCCATTTGTCAGATAATGGTCTCCTGGAAGTGTGTCAGTCCGCTTATAGAAAAACCACAACACAGAGACTGCAGTTCTGAGTGTCTTGGACTGCTTGCTTTGTAAATCAGACGATAAACTGGTCTCCCTTCTAGCATTGCTTGACCTCAGTGCTGCTTTTGATACTCTTGACCACTCTATCCTACTCAAGAGACTCAAGGTTACTTTTGGATTTGACGATGTAGTTCTCAAATGGTTCACATCATACCTTTCTGATAGGACACAGACGGTAATCCTTAATGGTGCTGAATCATCCCCTTCTCCTCTTCTGTATGGTGTTCCCCAGGGCTCTATCCTTGGACAGTTTCTTTTTACCCTTTATTCTCAGCCCTTATCTGACGTTATTTCTGCCCATGGCTGTGACTTCCACAAATTCGCAGATGACACTGAACTCTCTAAGAGCGCAACTACCAGCGATTTGCAAGGTGCTCAATCAGATATTACCGCATGTTTTAGGGATGTAAAAGTCTGGATGACCAGCAACAAACTCAAGTTGAATAGTGACAAAACCCGAGATCATGGCTGTTGGTACCTCCTCTCGTGTCAAGATGGTTAAAGCTGAGTCGGCAGAAATTGATGGTTGTTTTTACCTTTCAAAGAGTCAATGAAATATTTAGGTGTCAGCATTGATCAAACGCTCTCTATGCAGAACAAAATATCTAATATTTGTCGTGCTGCTTCCTGGAATTGCGACGTATTGCTTCTATCCGGTCTTAACTCTCCACACAGGCAACAATCAGACTCATCACCGTCATGGTAATGTCCCGACTAGACTATTGTAACTCTGTGTTAGCAGGACTTCCTTCAGAACAGCTTGCACGATTACAAAGGGTGCAAAACAGCGCAGCTCGGCTTGTTCTCAAAAAGCATATAAAATGAGCAGATCACACCTTTGTTACATGAACTCCATTGGTTTCTCATCAAATGTCGTTGGCAGTTCAAAATCGCAGTTTTGCCTATCGATACTTTGATGGGACACTCCCACAGTATCTTTCTGCTTCTCTGTCCACCTATCAAACTTCTCACTCTTCGCTCATGTTCTCAAAAACTGAAGAAAATTCCTAGGTGTTCGTTAAAGACAGTCGGTGAGAGAGCATTTAGCTTTAGTGCGCCCACTCTTTGGAATTCTCTTCCTGACAGCTTACGTGACCTGCCCACATTATCTAAATTCTATGCTATAGCGTACTGTGCTGAGCTATGCTATGCGATGCTGTACTGCGCTGTGTTTGTGATGCTGTGCTGTGCTATTCGATGCTATACTAAACGTCTTGTTTCAGGTGATGTTGACTCCTATGTACGGAGACAATATCAGCTTGACCGGCTACGTGCTCTCGCTGAAGGCCATGACGTCTATCAAGCCTCTGGAGAATGGGAGGTGGAGGAGGTCGTCGCCATCGAACAGAACATCACGGACTCCTCCTTGAAGTTCCGTCAGCAGTACGTTGAGGTCCAGTTGACGCTTCGTCGCCATTACCTGTTCCATGTCGTCACCGTCCTCTTCCCCATGATGATTCTGTCCATCACCGGGGCGACAGGGTTCCTGCTGCCTTGCAATGCGGAGAAAAGGTTTCCTTTCAGGTCAGGCTCTGGGGGAGAAAAGAAAGGTCATTTTGTGTTGGAGACTTGAGCCTGCAAGGGTTAAAGAGGACTAAACTGGACCTTGTCTGTGTAGTTTTCTGTTTCAGAAGGAAATAGTCTTCTTTTCTTATGCCAAGTTCTCTGTTAGGAAGGATTGCTCTGTACATATGTTTTGTATCATGTGTGGAATTGTTTCGAACACATTCTAATGTGGGGTGCATATGGTTTTTCTTTTTTTTTTTTTTTTTATTTATTTTTTTTAAGAAAGGTTCTTTTTGGTGTGTGACTTTCCATGGTAGGAAGAGATCATCCTTGGCACAATTTTCTGTTTCAGGCTTGTTTCCTTGTGCATACTCCCGTGTCATCTGCTCAATCTTTCAGAAGGATTGTGTAGATGTTGTGTAGAATTTTCTGCTCCAGAAGGACATTTTCTTGTTTGCGGTCTTTAGTTTTCAAAAAGAGAGTGTCTTGTGTAGAATTGTCTCCCTCTGAAAATGGTTATCTTATACGCAATTTCGTGATTTAGAAAAAAAAAAAAAAAAAAAAAAGACTAGTGTGGATTTCTTTCCGTTTTTGCTATAAGGTTAATCGTTGCATAATTTTCTTTTTCAGAAAATACTGATTGTTGTTAATTGTCTCTTTCTGTTTAGAAAAAAAAAAACGAATATCTGTGTGTTTATTTTTTTCTTTCACAGAAATTTTCTTGTGTAAAGTAATTTATATCAGTGTGAATTTATCTTTCTGTTCCTATTTCAGAAAGAGATAGTCTTGTATATATTTCTTTTATTAAAAAAAAAAACCCAGCTTTTATGTAGTTTTCTTTTTAAGTCAAAAATATTTTGGTGTAGAAGTTTCTGTTTTGAACGAATTTGTTTTGTTTTCATCGGATTAGAAAGACTGGTTTGTAAACATTTTCTGCTACAAAAATAAATGATTTGGTAAACACTTTTGTGTTTGAAAGAGAAAGAGTTGTCCCCTGGATATTTATCTGTTTCGGAAAAAGATTGTCTGGCAAAAAATTTTACCTTTTCGGAAAGGCTGGGTCATACTCAATTTTATCGTTTCGTAGAGAGATTGTCTTACAGACATGTATCTGTCCCAGAGAGAAATTGGTTCGTGAACAATTTACGAACAGGTTCGAGACGCTTTGCTGTTTCAGAAAAGAGATTGGCTCGTGATTTTTTTTAAAATATATATCTCATTATTCTTTATTGCAAAAAGTACCAAGGTCAAATACAGCGCATCTGATTCGAAAAAGGAAACAAAAGTGGACTTGGAATTTGAAATACGGACAAGTGATGCAGATATTACTTCGTTGTTAGAGTAGGGCAGTCTGGAACTTATTACAAGGCATGCAATGGTGATTTGTGAAGGGGGTTAGAAAGAGCACCTGCAAAGGGAACTGTCAGACAATTTAGAGAGAGAGAGAGAGAGAGAGAGAGAGAGAGAGAGAGAGAGAGAGAGAGAGAGAGAGAGAAGTGAGACGTCTGAAAGAAGCTCTGAAAGAAGCTCCCCCACATATTTGTTTCGAACGACATTTTCTTACATTTTTTTTTATGTCATCAACGTTGACGTTGATTTAAGATGATGTCATGTTAAGATGATAAATTTATGTCATAAATGACGGTCACTATTTATTAACGTCTATGTCGATTCGAGTGATGTTCCATGACCTTCTAGTCAACAGTTTGACGCAATACTAATAAATGCGTTGAATCAGTGACAGTTGATACCATCCAGCCGTCCTCAAGCTGCACGCTACTTACTTCTCGTGATACTTCATCCGTCGTCATGTCGGAAACTGGCGCAACAGTATCACTGACATGCATGTCGGTAGATCTAGTTGCAAAGTGAGGCGACTGCAGGCGGAAATCTAAACAAATTTGAAAATATTCTTGCTAAAGCTCCGCAAAAAAAAAAAAAACGTTGACAAACGAATCACGAGACAAAACACGACGTGTTTCGACCTCATAGGTCTTCTTCAGGCAAGACGCACAACGCTCACGGCAACCAAAATGAACGACCAATCACTTATCTTCATCCAGTTCGGCGCAAGATGGGCGAACTGGACAAAGCTAAGTGATTATTTACCTTGCCTGAAGAAGAGACCTAAGAGCTCGAAACGCGTCGTGTTTTCTCTTGTAATTCGTTTGTCAACGTTTTTTGGGCGGAGCTTAAGCAAAGATTTTCAAGCATGTTGGTAGATCAAATTCGAGACAAGACTTGATTACATAGCGATAAACGTGAGCATAACTTTCCCTTCCCGATCCGAAAGGTACGTATACCTTCGAAATTAACCTAATCCCGCGAATCCTGCAGGCAAAAGAATAAAGAGACGAAGAGATCTGTAAGGGTTAACAAAAAAAAAATCTTTAGTGTGGCAGGAATATACCCTGAACAACCCACCAACACCAAACAGCCTTTATACAAGAATGCACAAAGCCTTTAGATCTCTTACAAGCCAGCATATCCTATCGCCAATTTGCGCTTTAACTATCGACATTCAGGTTCTTTTGTGAAAGCCATTTTATTCGGAGTGATAGTCGAGAAATACTGCCAAAAGTGTAGCGATACTGGGGTATGAGGATTGTATATCAAATGACATGACAGTTCCTAATGTTTCACCTTGATACTGAAGTCACTGAGATGCACACTGATTCGAGCAACGTCTTATCAAGCCGTACGTAGCTATCATGGTGCGAAGGCTTGGATGCTTATTTATTGGAATAAATTCTTATAAAGCCTGGAGTCGTAACCATGATGACGTCATTAAGAAAAATCCTAATTCTGATTACGTCATATCAAACTTTAGATAGCCACCATCATGTCGACATTGAGATGAGAGATTCTGATGACGTTGTATTACGCTTCAAGTACCCGTCATTATGACGTCATTGAAAGCTGAATCGAATTTTTGGTGACGTGTTGTCGTATCACAGGTGGCCATCATGGTGTCGCTGTCCGTGTTCCTGAGTTTCATCAATGACTCCATGCCCAAGACGTCCACCAGCACCTCAAGGCTGGCCGTCTACCTGGACCTGCTCCTGCTGCAGAGCTGCCTGTCCTTACTGGCCACCCTGATCACCCTGAGGAGGCACTACCACCGGGAGCAGCTGGAGCAGGAGCAGGAGAAGACGCTGGGGTCCTCCAACATCATTGCGCCAGGTGACTGCCAGTGTGGTCAGTTTAGTTGCAAAAATGAGACGACTGCAGGCGGAAATCTAAACACATTTTTTTTTTAAAAAAGTATTTATACAAAGTCCGCGCCAACAAGGTGGACAAACCAGTCACAAGACAAAACGCGACGCGTTTCGACTTCTTAGGTCTTCTTCAAGCAGGAGAAACAACACTCAGGACATCGAAAATGAAGAACGAGCAATCACTTACCTTCATCAAATTCTGTTTTTTTGTTGTTTGTTTTTGTTTTGTTTTGTTTGTTTTTTGTTTTTTAGCTATGCCGAAGTGGAGGAGATCCTATCCAAAAAGCCAAAGTATGCTTGAATCATTTAATTTGACAAACATAAGCGATTGCTCGTTCCTCATTTTCGTTGTCCTGAGTGTTATTCATCTCGGCTGAAGAAAACCTATGAGGTCGAAAACGCGTCGTGTTTTGTCTTATGGTTCGTTTGTCCACGTTGCTCGGTGGAGTCATCATAAACACTTATTGTCAGTTTAGTTTGGGCGATAGCTGTTTTGTGCACAAACCTCTTTATGCAGACCCCCCCCCCCCCCCCCCCCCCCCCCCCCCTTCACGCCTCGGCCGGTACACAGGGGCAGAGCACTGACTCGGGGCAGTGGAGGACAGTTATGTGTAGTGCCTCCTGTGATTTCTACTGCATGGTACAGCGACCTAGCTCGCTCCGGGCCGAGACTTACAGCAGGCTGACATGAGGAGTTGACGCCAGTATCGTTCACTGCGTGAGGAAGGACGCAGTATTATAACAACGATGATGATGATGATGATGATGATGATGATGATAACATTATGATGACTGTTGCCATCGTAGCTGTTATTCTTCATCATCATCATCACCATCACGTCACTATCATCATTATCATCATCATCATTATCATCATCATCATCATCACCATCATCATCATCGTCATGGGGTGTCGTGACTATTCTTTTCATTCCTGTCATCATAATCATCATCATTATCATTATTGTCACATTTCATTACTGAAATTGCATTTTGAATCATCCATCACGCACACATTTGTGACCGTAATGAAAACATGCGAAAATTTGATGTAAAAACACTATATCAACATATGGACTGCTGTGCAGTTAATTTCGAGGGGTACACATAAAGGGCTCGCAAATACCAGTTTCTTGTGTGGTGAAATTGTCAAATGTTGCCGGCAAAGATCTGTTAATGTTCAAACTGTCTATGAATGCATCATTGCATTTGATATTTGACGAGTAAAGACCAGCATGATTTCGCCATCCCTGCTTCAAACACAAGACCGTCCAGTTTCCAACTATATGAAAATAGCAGCACGACGAATTGAAAGAAGAAGAAGAAGAAGAAAGAGGAGGAGAAGAAGAAGGAGGAGGAGGAGGAGGAGGAGGAGGAGGAGGAGGAGGAGGAGGAAAGAGAAAGAAGAGTAAGAAGAAAACAGTGGATTAACAAAATAACAAAGAAACGAAGAAAACAAACCAACGCACGGAGAGACTTTTTCCAACAGGTGAATGTGTAGCAGGCTTTGTGTTTTGGATCGCAAGGATATTACAATATTGGACGAGTAACGCATGTAATATTAAGATATATAAACAGACGAAATAGAGATCAAAAGTAATGCAAGACGACGATATTCATGCTGTCTGACTTCTAATTCAGCTCCTTTTTTTCGCTTAAAGTTGCTTAAATCTGCAATACAATTATAAAGAACCATTCTGAGTGAGTCCACCAAAAACAAGGACAAAAACAAGGTACCAGACAAAACACGATGCGTTTCGACCTCTTAAGTCTCTGCGATACAGACAAGATAGAGTTTGCCGTAAGAGGCAAGAGGTAAAAAGGAACATGTTTTCGAATTATGTTCAATCACTAAAGGAACATTTTGTCCCCATCCCCAACCAAACATGGTAACGTCATTTGATTGGTTACTCAGAAACTGTGACATTCTCGTTCAGTCTCATCAATGGATCGAATCCTGGGCCGGGATTCGTGTAGAACGATACACGTTTCGTAGACGCTAGGTATTATTGCGAATGACAACGTTTTCATAGCACATACTCAAGCAGAAAGCATCGCTAGGAATAAGCGAGGCATCGCAAGAGTATCTTGCTCTCTCTCTCTCTCTCTCTCTCTCTCTCTCTCTCTCTCTCTCTCTCTCTCTCTCTGTGCCGGTCAGTTGTTACGTCCCCTGGTTGGAGCACCTGTGTGAGTGGGTGTTTGAAGCGGTTAGAATGTTGGCCTGCCAGTAACCAGAAGAGTTTGACAAAAAAAGACATAGTTTTGAATTGAACTTGTCTGGCACCCGTTTCTTTGCTCCTCTGGCTTTCATTGTCGCGAACACCCGCCAGTAGTAGCTACCCGCGAAGTCTCCCCTGATTGCAGACTTTTCAGTCTTTTATCTTTTAATGAGCAGGGAGTTAAAACGTTCCATGTGTCACTAACAGTTCGTGAGGAGTGTTCTATCGATTGTACATGAATCAGGGCCCAGAAACTCTCACACTTTTGTTTGTTTGTTTGTTAGTTTTTAACATGGGTTGTTCATGCCGTAAGTTGATTCAGGCGTGGACGTGCAGACACAAACAGAAAAATGTTTGATTTTAAAGTGGCGCGATTCAGCACGCACGTACGCGCGCGCGCATACACACACACACACACACACACACACACACACACACACACACACACACACACACACACGGAGGAGAGAGAGAGAGAGAGAGAGAGAGAGAGAGAGAGAGAGAGAGAGAGAGAGAGAGAGGTGTTTCACATGATTTATTAACGTCCGATAATGGATGCTCTCTCTCTCTCTCTCTCTCTCTCTCTCTCTCTCTCTCTCTCTCTCTCTCTCTCTCTCTCTCTTCTTCTTCTTCTTCTCTTCCTTTTTCTACTTCTTCCTCCTGCTCCAGGTTACAAAACTCAGTACTGTTCAAATATAAAACAACACTGAGTGTAATGTTTTTATTGTATCTTTCTGTCTTTTTACATTTTGTTGGTTTGTTTTGTTGGGGGAAGGGTGGCGGGGGGGGGTGGGTGGGGGGTTGAAGGGAAGGGGATGGGATGGAGGACAGTTGGTGGACTTCGACTGTATCCTTCAGGTCGCCGAGTACCTTTTTTGAAGTACGATTTTTGTACCGCTACACACGTCTTTCTCCATGGGGGAAAAAAAAGCTTACCTCCTATATTCTATACCCTCTTCTGTTTTGTTTCGCGTTTTGAAAGCAATGATAATAATAACACTTAACACATCCCAACATACCAGACTGATCCTCCATAAAATAGAAACTGACACGTAACTAAGTTTGTCTACTTTTTGTAGTTATTGTTGCTCTTGTGTATCATTATGCGTTTACGGGATGCAGATGCTTTCATTGAGGAAGTGATTGTGTGCGCACGCGCGTGTTTCCCAAGCTAATTGCTGTTTTGGATGTATGAACTTGGAGAGAAATGCGTGCTTGGGTTTTAGGATAAGGATTGCTGAGGTTGAATGACGTATTATGGCTGATATGTTTAGCAGTTTGTTGTGAATTTGCCAACACCTTACAATGTTGATCAACTTTGTTATGTGGGAAGACTTTGAGTAACGAAAGGCGATCAAACAGGGTTCTTATCTGGTGTGCAAAGCAAATTCTTCTGGGCTTTGTCCTACACCCCCTCTTGAGATATGGTGTTCTGAAAGTCCTCTGTGTATGTCAAACTACACATTTATTCCGTTTCCTCATTTTCACAGGAAACTGTCCAGTATGACACTCTCTTTGATTTTGTAAAATCGGGTACAATTTGACATACTGTATTACGTACCCGTTACTCCTAGTGGAATACCCTCTGGAGGCAACCGTGGCGTGGTCGGAGGGTTTGTGTGGTTCAATGATCCCTTAGGCTCTGCTGAATGAAGCATCAAATCTCGACTGCATGGTTAGTTATCATTAACCATTCTATGTCTGCATTTACGTGCTAGGAGTTGATGCCTCTGGAAGAATGTTAAAGAAAAAGTCTGCACTTTTTTTTCTTTTTTTTTTTTTTTTTTTAAATGTAGGTTACATGAATAATCAGTTTAATGGTGGAGGAAAACCAGTGCAGAATTTCAGTGTCTCCGTCAACACATTAAAAAAAAACCCTCATTACTGAATGACTTTAAAACAAGTGAGAGAATGTAAAGGTGAAGTTTATTAACACAGAGAAACTCATAATGATTATAATATAATATGAGAAACATAGATAACAAATGCAATATCCTTCGCAAACACTTAATGGGAAACCGTCTTCAAACCAAAGCAATTTAGATCGCCTTCTCCGAGATTTTGTATCCGCTGATTTGGACTCACTGGTGTGACACAGCTCGTAGTCTTGGTGTTCTCTTGGCATCTCATGGAGACATACCACAGTCTACAATTCTGTGGCATTCTCACCACCAAAGGTTCAAAACAGAAACCCAACAGCACCCCAAAGCACGCCAGTGAAGGATAGAAACGTAAAATGAGAAGAAAGCGCTGTGAGGAAATAAGGATCAACTTTGTTATGTGGAAAGCATTTGAGTCACGAAGGGTGATCAAACAGCAGCTTAGAATGGTGTGCAAAGCAAATTCTTCTGGGCTTTGTCCTACACCCCCTCTTGAGATATGGTGTTCTGAAAGTCCTCTGTGTATGTCAAACTACACATTTATTCCGTTTCCCATTTTCACAGGAAACTGTCCAGTATGACACTCTCTTGATTTTGTAAAATCGGGTACAATTTGACATACTGTATTACGTACCCGTTACTCCTAGTGGAATACCCTCTGGAGGCAACCGTGGCAGGGTCGGAGGGTTTGTGTGGTTCAATGATCCCTTAGGCTCTGCTGAATGAAGCATCAAATCTCGACTGCATGGTTAGTTATCATTAACCATTCTATGTCTGCATTTACGTGGTAGGAGTTGATGCCTCTGGAAGAATGTTAGAGAGGAAGTCTCCACTTTTTTTTTTTTTTTTTTTTTTTTTTTGAATGTAGGTTACATGAATAATCAGTTTCATGGTGGAGGAAAACCAGTGCAGAATTTCAATGTCTCCGTCAACACATTAAAAAAACTCAGTACTGAATGACTTTAAACAAGTAAAAGAATGTAAAGGTGATTTTTATTAACACAGAGAAACTCATAATGATTATAATATAATATGAGAACATAGATAACAAATGCAATATCCTTCGCAAACACTTAATGGAAACCGTCTTCAAAACCAAAGCAATTTAGATCGCCTTCTCCGAGATTTTGTATCCGCTGATTTGGACTCACTGGTGTGACACAGCTCATAGTCTTGGTGTTCTCTCTTGGCATCTCATGGAGACATACCACAGTCTATAATCCTGCGGCATTCTCACCACCAAAGGTTCAAAACAGAACTCAACAGCACCCCCTAAAGCACGCCAGTGAAGGATAGAAAAGTAAAATGAGAAGAAAGCGCTGTAAGGAAATAAGTTGCTGAAAAACTAAAGTCATTATTTAAAGGAGTATTAAAATGCAGGATAAAATCTTGGAGCCTATCGATTTAAGGATGCAAGGGAGGTCAAAGGGTGTCAACAGACTGAGTGGTCAACTCTGTGTTCAATAACCCAAGCATTGTCAGTCACGAAAGTGCTGACAGCAGCTAAGAATTGTGCAGAACAGCCTTTACGATGGAGAGATGCAGTCTCCCTCTGATTGACCAAACAATGTTATGTTGAGCAATTTAGTAGTGGGGAAAAAAAACAAGTGCACGATAACTATTCCTCCGTCATTAATGACTAGGCACAGATTAAAATTGGACTAGTTGTTCAACTCCATCTATCTACCTATGTATCAATCTATCTACATATAATTGAATAAATAAGTAATGGTGGGAAACAAGTACAGGGTAGCAATTCCACCGTCATTATAACAGGACTTGGCAAAGAATTAAACGAAAAAGAGGGGGGGGGGGGGGGGGGGGGGGGCTGGGCTGGGGAATGTATGTGAGACATAAAAAGAAAATACTTTATAGCGTTTACAGTCTGATTATGCTTCTTTCCCCGTCAATTACACATCATCTTCAATTCTGACTGTAAAAAGGCAGTCTGACATCAGAAAGGAATTTCTTTTTGATTTCTAGTTATTAAAAAACCGTGGCAAGTGTGTGTGTGTGTGTGTGTGTGTGTGTGTGTGTGTGTGACCGAGTGTGTGTGTGTGTGTGTGTGCGCGCGCGCGTGTGTGTATGCATGTGTGAGAATCGTGTTTTCGACACTATGCATAGTAAACTTCTGTTTCTTTGGTTTGAGGACGTTTTATGTATACTCCCCTCTGCCGCAGAGAGCCAGAGCGTGACAAGGGAGAGCACCGACGCCACCCCACAAGAAGATGGCGGTTTGCTGGCGGTGTCCTCTCGCGCCGAGTGTTGCTGTCGATGGCTGCGCCACGCCATCCGGTACTGCAGCTGCTGCTTTGTGCGTGGCGCCACAGAATTTGGATGTCTTCTTCTTCGTCGTCTTCATGACAAACTGCTGTCTGCGGTCCCGTCCGGTTTTTGCCTCTTGAAGGTCCAGCTAATGGCCAGCATGGGATGTGTCTGCTATACCAGTGTTGGGGGAGGCGGAAGAAACCAGAGCTTGCCGAACATTGTTTACATAGCGTCGGCCAAGCTTACAATCGTCATACTGGACGAGGGGAACAGAAAAAAAGATATAAACTTGAAGAAAACAACACAAACAAAAAAAACAAAAAAACAAAACAAATCAAACAAATCAAAACAAAAAACAACAAAACAACAAAAAAAACAGATACTCTAAGCGCAATTAATGACAACTTGCCGACAGGGAACTGAGAATTAGTTGTATGTTCCGAGAGGGGGTGGAAGGTGGGGGATGGGGTTCTGACTAGTTCGTCTACAAAACAGCATTTATAGTGCTTTCTGATTGTTTGTTTTTTTTACCCGCCCCCTGCCCACCCTCTCTCTTCTCCCCCCTCCCTCCCCCCCCCCCCCTCCCCCTTTTTTCCGAAGGGGCCGGTATTGAAAAGACCCATATTCTGAAGAACGTTGATAAAAAAAAAAAAAAGGTAGTCCCGATTTTTAGAGCCCAAAATTCAAAATTCGCCAAAAAAAAAAAGTAAAATTTTGTTTGCCCTCTTGCAAGATCTCTTTGTTCCTTTATTTTTTATACGGTGCTTTTTGTTGTTCAGATACTGCTACACGTTGTTCCTTAAGTGATATTGCAAGGTCGATGATCCGCTCTGGCTAGATGTTGTTCCTTTACGGTCAATTCGGTACTTTCACCCTCAGGTCTCTCTGAATATTGTTTCTTTACCATTTGTGAGGTAAAATCAGCACTCAGATGTGGCTGAACCTTGTTACTTTAAAACCTAAACGGTGTTTCGTTGAGCACGGCAAATTCACGCACAAAGAAGTGAATCTATTTGTTGAGTCTTTGTGGAAAGATCGAAAGTGCCGTAGAATGAGCTTATTGAATTGAGGAATGGGTCAATGGTGCAGACCCCTTGTGGGCATAACGGGGGAGGGGGGGGGGGGGGGGGGCGAGAGGGGGGGGGGGGGGGGGGGCTCTTTCAGGTGAATGTGTGTACACACACCTCTCGATGTATGCAGGCAGTCAAATCACTTGCGTTCTTCGACATATACAGGCTCATTTTTATTAGATGGCGCACGTGCATACAAGGTTAAAGAAAACCGTTGCTGCTTGGTCGCATCGCATTGAAGACCAATAGTGGGACCAATGGTGCCTGTGTTCTCATGCCGTGGGATGCATGCATGCATTCCCCCATACGCGTGTTCAGATTGACATCAGCTACCAAGACATGAATCTGGAATCACAGTTTGTCCTTCTTTATTATTTCTTTTTTCATTGCGATTTTCTTTCAGCCGATCCTCTCTCTGTCGCAAGTTTCTCGCATACCGCCCATTCTGCCATCCCTCCTCTCCCCCCCTTCCCCCAAACATACACAGCACACTTATGACATACTGTCACAACGCCAGTCATCCACAGAAAGAGCAGTCAATATCAGGTCGTCGTCGTAGGCCAACACAGCAGAGGAGACGCAGCCATGCAGTAGAGTCATTTCGGGGCAAGGCAACGGTGGAAGGGAGGGGACTGTGGAACGGGCAGGTGGGGAGTGTTAACAGCACAAAACTTTGTTTTTGTTAGCCGCATGACTGCAAAGTTGTTACTCGAGAGAAGGACGACAAGGGAGCGGAATTTTTTTTTTCTTTAAAGAGTGGAATGCATTCTTTCACGCGCTTTCAGATTACTTTTTCAACTGCGCCGTGACAGGGAGGACAGAATCAAAGGAGAGATGGGAAATGGACGGGGAAGTTAGGGAAGAGAGAAACCTCTTGCGCCTCCCTCCCCCCCCCCCCCCCCCCACCAAGCCCTTTTTCTTCCCTTATCCCCCTTTTCCCCAATCTCCTGATCTGCGCTAATCCTAGCTAGTATCGCTCCACAGAATTTCGTGCCAAAGATCCAGGTGTTCGAGGATAAGTGATAGAGACAAGTCCTCTGCATCTTGCACGCGGAAGATATTCATGACGATTTCAGGAAGCAACATTACACGTACCCTGGCGGACAAAACCCTTTCCTAGCAGTGACCAAGCGCTACCAGCTGGCTCGTGGGTGCATCTTGCCACGACTCCCTGTCTAAGGCCAGTCTACAGAGCATAATGAAGGCTGGACATGAGTCTCGACATCACTCCCTGTCCAAGACCTTTCTTAAGGCTACAGTGGAGAGAGCGGACATGTATCATGCCATGCCTCGCTATCCAAAACCTTTCTACAGGGTTCAGTGGAGGACGGACAAGCATCTTACCATGACTCCCTCTCCAAGACCATCTTACTGGGAACAGTGGATGGTGGACATATATCTCGACATGACTCCATGTCTGGGACTATTCAACAAGGTACAATGGGGCTGGACGCGTATCTCGCCTCGACTCCCATCCTAGACCGTTCTACAGAACAACGTGGAGGGTGTATATGTATCTTGCCGTGACTCACTGTGTTCAAGACTATTCTTTAGGATACAATGGAAGGTGGACCTGCATCTCGTCATGACTCCCACCCCAAGACTGTTGTCAAGGTATAGTGGAGGGTGGTCATGTATATGCTGCTAAGACTATGAATCTGCCCAGGACTGTTGTCAAGTATAAGTGGAGGGTGGTCATATATATCCTGCCAAGACTATGTATCTATGTATCCCCCCCAAGTCTGCTGTCAAGGCATAGGGGAGGGTGGTCATATATATCCTGCCAGGACTCTGTATCTGCCCAGGACTGTCCTGAAGGGTGGAGATGCATCACCTGGTCATGAATCCCATCCCACGACCATTCTATGGTAGACAGTCTTGCCCATGATTCTCTGTTCAGCTAAAAAGTACATGTTAGGCAGGGGAACGCGCCACAAAGGCAAGGAGACGGTAGATGACAGTAAAGCAAAACTACAGAAAACAACAACAACAAAACCCAGCAGAATTATGAAAATAAAAGTACAGAGGAGATGACTCACACAGAATTACACACACACACACACGCACACACACACACACACACACACACACACACACACACACACACACACACACACAACAAACAACAAAAAAAAGCACCAAACCATGCCAACAAACACATTTGCCCTTTTTTCCCTCCCTTTTGTTTTTATTCAATGATCCAAGCTGAATGAAGATCAGGGGAAACAATCACGAGGAGTATTCATGGAGAACAAAAAGAGTGTGAACAACAATGTTACAATGTAATGCCCTGTGAACCCTTCCTGTCCTCGCGACTTTCGAGGTTTGGGGATTTCTTTTTCGGCTGCGCAACACTGCATGGGACCCCTCATGCGTGAAAGGAAACGAAGCTGATGGTGAATTGATATAATTCATGATAAGCTGATGGAAGCACGGGCCACCTAACCAGCAGTTCGTTAACCAAAAAAAAAAAAAAAAAAAAAAAAAGTAGAAAAAAAAAGAAAACTGAAGGATCAGCAGGGTTCAGCGGAATGAACAGCTCTCATTATTTTCAGAGACTGCTATAATTATGTGGTCACTGGATTTCCAGAATCACCAGAAGAAAAATTACTCTTCAAAAGAAAAAAAAGAAAGCAACAAAAATCACCATCTTCAAAATAAAAAGCAGTCTCTTAATCAGAAATGTCCACAGGCGTAATTTTCACTACATCAAGAGGATCACTGTGATGAAATAATAAATGATATATACATTACAATGAAAGGATCTGTATACAAACCTGATGAATTACACACACAAAAAGAAGCAAATGGACTGCCGTCCATGGACAAAAACCATATAAAAAAAAAAAAATTGTGTCCAAGGGAGACAATCATTTTGGAAGCACAGTACAAAGAGTATTCCACTGGGTTATGTACTCTGCCTTCTACTCAGCAATTTTCCCACTGCGAGAACACACACACACACACACACACACACACACACACACACACACACACACACACACACACACACACACACAAACTGTCGGTCTGTTTACCGATGAATATGCATCGACTGGTACGTTAGTGATAAAAAGACAGACGATCCGTTCTTTTTTTTTTTTTTTTTTAATTCCCTTCCCCCACTTCCCTCCCTTTCTGTTTGGAAAAAAAAATTGGAATGTCTAGTCATCATTCGTCTGGAATATGGGCAGACACAGCTACTCTGCAAACTGAATGATTATGAAAGCGTCTTTTTTTTTTCAGAGTCATCTTGAGTATGATTATTATCATTTTTGTTTCACTGTTACTATCCTCATTATCTCGTAGAATGCAGCCCATGAAAGTCTCTCCAGGTCTCTGCGAGCCTTTCTGCACTTGGCATTCACTCAGAATAGAAAAACAAAACAAAAACAAACAAAAACCCCAACCAAACAAGAACACTCTTGAATTTGTTTTGTAAGATTATACCAGCTTCTCATGGTCATAATTATTTTGTAACTACTTTCATCTGAAAACTGTAATTTTCATCAAGAACAAAAAACTGATAATTACTCTCATTGAGGAAAACGGGTCGCAGTATCCTGTGAAGACAACCCATTGCACGCACAAGAAGCTTAATTACTCGCACAAACGAAGCTAATCATTGACACAAAAGAAGCTAATTATTAACTCGTTAGAAGCTAACGTGAAAACAGCTAACCATCGTAGAAAAAAAAAGATATTTTAACGTGAATACAGATAATAATCACGTGAAAACAGCTCTTTTCAGTTGGAAATACTCATGTTCACTGGAAATATGATAATTAGCTGTTTCGATGAGATAATAGGCTACTGATACCAACAACTTTTCGTGGAAAAAAAAAAACAATTACTTTGACGTGATAACAGCTATCACAGGACAAATTATTTTCATGTGGATGCAGATAATTTACGGGGGAAGTTACTTTCACTGAAAACCACTGCTTTTTGTAGATAATCAGTTGTTTTCCAGTGAAGACGATGTATTCCCATGAGAATTAGCTCTTTCACATGAAAATAACTGCGTTTACCTTAATAATTAGCCGTTCTCACATAAAAATTGAAGTTATCATAATGTCTACTCTCTTCGTGTAAACAAAAAAAAACAAACAAAAAAAAAGTCAAGACTGCTGTTCTCCAATCATTTAGTATCTTTCTTTCCTGTTTTCCATTTCTTCTCGCTTCAACTACAAGGAGGAGGAGGGGGGACGAGGGAGCAACACCTGTAATCTTTAGGACGCACAGCAATCATTTACCATTGGTATCTAAATCGAATCAGTTAAGAACAACACAGCCCGCTTTTTTTTTATATTCCTTAGCTGTTGTTGCTGTTGTAAAACTGTTTTTTGCTTATGTTCTTGTTTCACTCGGGGGGAGGGTGGGGGGGAGAGGGGGGGCAGGAGGGAAAGAAAACCTTTTCAGACAGTATGGGAGGGGATCTATGGAATCCCTATCACCCCCCTCCACACCCAACCGCCTCCACTGTTCTGCTACTACCATGTACCACCTGTCATGACTGTATCGCAAAACTTTCATCATCACAGCAGCAGATTTTTCTTTGTATTCTTTCTGAAATCATGGCCGTTTTCGCCTGAGGACATGGCATCTCCGTTTTAGTTTAGCGTCAAGGTCCTCTTTATTCATTGATTAGTTTATATATTAAATGTTCTGTGATCTCTTTTCATAAATAATTTAATTCATTTCTTTACTTACAAATTTATTTTTGCCTGCTTCTATTTTCGGTTCGCCAGCAGATTTTTCCCAATTACTTTTTAGCCAAGGACAAAGCAAACTCCCTTTGTGCCCTGGGAGCATTTACATGTACCGTCTGCGCAGTGGGACTTGGCTGATTGTTTCAATCGAAAGACAAAAAGGTTAAAGTGCAGCATGGTCATAGAAATACACAACACACAATATACATGTATGCATGTACACACACACACACACACACACACACACACACACACACACACACACAATTATAGTGCTAGCAGTGACGCCGACGTATAAAAAAGGTATCTAAGACCTGACCCGCACGTGGCCTTCATGCATAGGTCGGGCATCTATATGCTCAGTCTCGTCAGTCTAGTCGCATTTGTTTATTTTTCTCTTATGAACTTATTCATTCATTTATTTGCAATCCCCGCGCACTGTGTATATAACGGTGCAGTAGAGAGTGCTTATAACTGACCAGTTGTCACCCCTCCTTAAGGAAACAGGACGCGATGACAAAGCTGGCGACGTTTAGCGTCCTACTTACTCTTTCCTCCCCCCAATCTCTATACCTATACCCCCCCCCCCCCCATCCCCGTCTTCCTCCCTCTTACACCAACCTACCAGTTCGTTCCTGCACTATTCCCTCCCTTCCCCACCCCCCTTCCCCCTCACTCCATGCCTCCCTTCAAAACCAGCCCCCCCCCCCCCCCCCCCCCCCCCCCCCCTCCCCCCGCACTGCGTGTACCTCCTGCTTCTTCAGGATTGATGTTTGGCAGTGATACGCTGAATTTGTACTAAAGATTCGTCGTCGTTGTCATCATCATCATCATCATCATCATCATCATCATCATCATCATCATCATATTACCACCATAATAGTGATAATCATCATCATCGTCGTCGTCATCGTCATCGTCGTCGTCTTCGTCAGTGTCGTCGTCGTCGTTACCAGTCTTTGGAAGAAAAGAAAAACAAACCCACCACAAAAAAACTGAAGAAGAATAAGTGAGCCTAGAATGCTTACACCATTGGGATACACTGTTTAACAAAATCGTCCTGGCTGGATTTGAAAACGAACATAAGAAGACGGAGTGAGAAAAAGGAGTTGAGAGTATAACACGAAAAAGACTACGTAAAATAAAGTGAGTCCTTATGTGAACAACAATAATGAGTCAACACATCAAACAAATAAGTGAGTCAACAGATTATAAAGAAAATGTGAGTCCTCAAGTAAAAAATAAAATGAACCAAGTGTATACATTTCAGCATGCTGATCGTATTGCCTGTCTTGGCATCGTTCACAAGTTATCGTTCAAGAGGTACACTTGTCCCACCTTTCTCACAAGAGGGCGTGGAGGGTGTATGGGTGAGAAAATACCTATGGAAAAAAAGAGATCACAATACAATAAAAAAAAAAAATCTTCGCGTTCCCTCAAATGAACACCTCGCTCGCTCAAACACCTCTGCTACTCCCTGCGCTCGCTCGCGCGCGCGCGCGCGCGCGCACACACACACACACACACACACACACACACACACACACACACACACACACACACCAGAACCAACTACTGGCTCTGTTGGACCTTCCAGGACGCCATACAACTGAGGTCAACAGCCATCTCTCCTCCTGTCCGACCCAGAGCCTCCCAGGACCTCGCACCTTTCCCTACACCGCCTGGACTGGGCGGACTGTCCAGCTGGGAGCGAACGTGGGGGAAAACGGGACCGAAGCTCTGCCAGTTCTGGTCCCTCTGCAGAAGACAGTTGGGCATCTGCTAAGGCCGTGACAGCAGTGTGCTTGATCCTATGCCAACACAACAAACCGGCTGATGCAGGGGGGAAAGGAACGCGGTACGATCAAGGGGGAGATAACCGCCATGATGTCAGCAAGGACAGGCGCACACACCGCTGCGAAGAGGAAACGATGGCTCAATGCGGGGATATGTATTGTAGATAAGGGGGGACAACCTACTGGCGTCATGGCTTCTCAAGTCTCGCGTTTGGCATGTGCTGGGGAACTGAATCGGATTTTTTTTTTTCTTCCAAGCCGATTAGGGAGACAGTGGATACTGTTCATTACTGTCTATGACGACAGCTATCCCGCACATCACTGTCACTGTGATCATTCACTGACTTCAGTTACTTATCACCGTTTC
>JADBJO010000884.1:196996-204496 GCA_016801955.1 Conus betulinus
ATTCAAAATGTCGTCAGACCATACACGCCAGGGGAGGAGCTGACGTCAATGCCAAATGTATTAATATTTTTTGTGCATGGTTTGGTACGGATTGAGGCTGACATGGAGAGCTTCAGCTTCAGGAGACATTCAAACATGCCTTCGTTCTTTTCCGGCCAGGTCCAATAAGTTGACCAGTGGATCTCTTCTAATGAAAACGAAGAACGAACAAATCACTTCTATCCTCAACTTAGGTAAACAAACAAAAACAAACAAACAAACTAACAAACATTCGAGACAATGAAAACGAAGAACGAATAATCACTCATCTCAAATCGGGCGCAAAAATGGATATGCACACATTCATTCTGCGCCCAACTTGAAGATACAAGTGACGATTGTTCATCCTTCGCTTTCATTGTCTTGAATGTTTTTGTTTGGCCTGAAGAAGACCTAACAGGTCGAAACGCGTCATGTTTGTCTTGTGATTGGTTTTTTTTTTTCAAAATAGTCATTTTTCTTTAATGTTTGTACTGGCTTTGTCCATGCTGAAAACTTCAATTCGGTTCCATTCAGGTTTCATGTCCACGCCTACCTACGGTGATACATCAGAGGGGGATAATCATTCCAGGGGGGGGGGGGGGGGGGGGGGGGGGGGTGCTACTTGACTCTACACTGCACACACAAGAACGACAACACCTCAAGAGGGGCAATCAAAATGGCCATTCTTATGTTGGGCGCGCCAGACCGATTCGAACTCGCCAAATTTGGTTTCAAAAGTGAGGTAACTGAAGGCGAAAACTGAAACAAGTTTTGAAACGGATTGTTACTGATTCCGCCAGACAATATGGACAAACAGATCACAAGACAAACCACGACGCGTTTCGACCTACCACTATTCGTACTATAAGTACTATCGTCATATCATCACCAAAAGCGGTAGCAATCACTCCCCTCTTCCCCCCTTTCTTAGTACTTAAATATTTTTATCATCATCACTATCATTACTATCATTACTACTGCTATCATTGTTATTGTCGTCAACATTATCTTAATTCCATGGTCCCCTTCCCAACGGTCTCGTTTTCATTCAAAGTCCATCTTGCGCCGAATATGAGAAAATAAGTGATTGCTCGTTCTTCGTTTTCATTGTCCTGAATGTTGTTGGTTGTACCTGAAGAAGACATAATAGGTCGAAACGCGTCGTGTTTTGTCTTGTGATCTGTTTGTCCATATTGTCTTGCGGGATCACTAACAATTCTTTTTAAAATTCGACATATCTGGCTGAGAACACGATTCCCTACTCGGCTGACCCAAGCCAATACCCCCAACCCCCCCCCTCCCCAAAAAAAAAAAAAAAAAAAAAAAAAAAAAAAAATCGAGTCATGTTCATAGAGCCGCCGACCACCGTGGACCCAGCAGAACTTGAAATTGATGAAAACAGAACTTTCTGTATGCAAGCAGTGAGGCAGTCACTGAGGCACTTTCAGCTGCAGGCAGACAGCAAATCGCCTGCGACCAGTCAGTACATAGACACTGGACCACAGTGATAGCGCTCACATGCTGCAGAGGCTGCACACCACAAATCACTAAGCCAGAACCTTGCTTAAGGAGTCGAGTAATTATAGAAGGACACAATTAGTTTGCTTAGAGAATTTTTTTTTTTTATTGTGTCTGCAAGTTGATATACCTTCTTTTCTTTCATAAGCCCATCATGGTACATGCCAGGTGGTTCCAAGTTTACATATGTAAAGGAAAGGAATGGGACTAGTTTGAAGAAACCACCTAGCGCAAACATAGAGTCAAGGGTGAAGGCGACGGCCCATGTGACATCAGGTAAGGGGTAGCTTATGTGTTTCTACGTTGTGACGGATTTAATCGGAAGAGACCCCCTAAAAACACGTGAAATGACTGGTGGGGGTTGTTCACTTGACCTCTTACAAGTTCATTATCAGTTTTCGGCTGAAAGTTATGCTATACCTCAAAGCGTTCACATGATACAGTGATTTAAAACAAAATCCTAATTGTGGCGACGGGCCAGCCGAACTTTTGGCTTTCGATCAAATCTGTGTTAAGGTCAGAGTTCATGGTTACAGCAAAGGTTAATTAGTAACAACGCAGTCTGAATGAATGAAAATCGTCCTGGCTCATGTGAAAAAGACGATTTCGTCTAAAAATTTGGGGGGTCAGTAAATCAGCTCAATGCCATACGTCAGCAAGGAGAGCAGAACTGTCCATGGCTTGCTGACTTCTTGTGTTTCTGTATCACTGGTTGAGCTCAAGGATTTGGGAGTGAAAAGTCAAACAGACGAGAGAAAAATGAAGGGTCTTGTGGATCGTGCTGTAATATAAAAAGAAGCAGGCACTGGATCTGCCTCCGAGCCAGAGACAGAATGAGTCAAGGACTGGACTACACTGTGCGATGAAAATAATTTGCTAATGGCTACTAAGCCAGGTGCAGCTTTGAGTGAAATAGAGAATATATAGCGTTTTGGCCTAATCTGTAACCGTGGATTCGGACCTTATTGACAGTCGTTCAAACGTGCGTGTCTCCATGATTCCCAATCCTGTTCTATCATTCGAAATAAAGAATTTGATTCTTCAATCAGCTGGACCGTAACCGAGTACACACATATTCACGTTTCATTCAATAGAAAGTACAACAATGACACAAGTTTCTACAAAACTGAACAAGCCCGATTACATAGCACGCCTGGCACAACAGTGGAAAAACTGATTATAGAACGAATCCGATGGCGTACAATAGGCTTTGTATTTGTGTGTCTGGATCTGGGCGAGTAAACAATCATTTAATTGTAAGCAGACACCTCTTAATGGGCAGACAACCGTAGTAGGTCTGGAGGCGACAGCTGGTGTCAAGTGTTGTTAGATAACAACAGTCAGCTTTACAGTCATTCATTAGCTAGGATCTGTTTGTCGGAGTATCGAAAAGACGTGTTTTGCAAGTCGTCTTTAGCACGAATCGTTGTTGATGTTTTAAATTTGAAACATCGAAAACCATGTTTTTTAAGTCATCTGTAGCACGAATCGTTGTTGATGTTTTAAATTTGAAACATCGAAAGACGTGTTTTGTAAGTCGTCTTTAGCACGAATCGTTGTTGATGTTTTTAAATTTGAAATATCGAAAGACGTGTTTTGCAAGTCGTCTTTAGCACGAATCGTTGTTGATGTTTTAAATTTGAAACATCGAAAAACATGTTTTTAAGTCATCTGTAGCACGAATCGTTGTTGATGTTTTAAATTTGAAATATCGAAAGACACGTGTTGCAAGTCGTTTTTAGCACGAATCGTTGTTGATGTTTTAAATTTGAAATATCGAAAGACATGTTTTGCAAGTCATCTTTAGCACGAATCGTTGTTGATGTTTTAAATTCGAAATATCGAAAGACATATTTTGCAAGTCGTCTTTAGCACGAATCGTTGTTGATGTTTTAAATTTGAAATATCGAAAGACATGTTTTGTAAGTCATCTTTTGCACGAATCGTTGTTGATGTTTTAAATTTGAAATATCGAAAGACACATATTTTGCAAGTCGTCTTTAGCACGAATCGTTGTTGATGTTTTAAATTTTTAAACATCGAAAGACATATTTTGCAAGTCGTCATTTAGCACGAATCGTTGTTGACGTTTTTAAATTTGAAATATCGAAAGACATGTTTTGCAAGTCGTCTTTAGCACGAATCGTTGTTGATGTTTTAAATTTGAAACATCGAAAGACATGTTTTTTAAGTCATCTTTAGTACGAATCGTTGTTGATGTTTTCCAAAGACATGTGTTGCAAGTCGTCTTTAGCACGAATCGTTGGTTGTTTTGATGTAAATTCGAAAAATTTTGAAATGTCTTTAGCATGAATGTTTTGTAAGTCGTCTTTAGCACGAACTGTTGTTGATGTTTGTAATGTGGAAATAAGCAACACCTCCAACAGTAAAAAAAAAAAATATACAAGGACAGAAAAGGACGTATTCAGGAGGGTTCAGGCAGAAGAAAGAGGGAGAGAGATCGCGCATGTAGGCCTACATGTCAACAGGAGATTAAGACTCAGTTTATTGTGCTTTAAGCTTCCAGTCTATTCACTATTGGAAGTAGGCTACATCGGATGGGGAATGGAGCAAAAAAATAAAACTGACTGACTTCAACATAGTATGGCTTGAGTTTCTTTGTGTGTTGAGCATGGACTTGTGTCTGGTTGTTGTGTTCAATCACAGGTCGTTCAGAGAGAAACGAAGAACAAAATTCTAACCCTAACTCTCACAGAAACTGTGGTCTAAGATTAAGGTTCCTTTGTATTAGAATCACTGCCATTTGTTTGTGTACTCATAGCGTTTACTAGATAAACTACTTACTGACCTTTTCAAAGTTTATAGGTCTCATCGTTTTAGTGCTAAAGCATATTCAAGAAAAGAACAAAAAACCTGGCTGACGAAAGCTTTACTACCATAGAGAAACTAGAAAGTTTGGGGAAAGAACTAGAGAAACACAGGAAATGAATTCCGTAAGTTCACAGAAACTCAGCAGAAGACTGAGAAAGAGAAAAGAGCCAAGAGAAGTAAATCTGAAGAGGAACGTCTAGAGACAGGAACTGCTGCGTCCAAGGCTAGTGCAGACGCAAAGTGTGCTGCTGCCGGGGCAAGAGCAGAAGTGCAATCAGAGATTTTTAGCGAAACAAGCTGAATAGGACAAAAAAAAAAAAAAACCCGAAACAAACTGAACAGGGAAAAAAAAACCCCTAAAATCCTTTGGGGGGGAGGGGGGGGGGGGGGGGGGGGGGGGGGGGGGGGGGGGGGAGTCGTGTTCTTGTTTTGTTCTGTATTCTCTATGCTGTCATATCTGCTGGGCAATTCGGTGTCGTAGCAGCATTCATTTGGAGTTATGGGTGTGTATCTATTTCATCATGGGAGCAAGAGTTACCCTACTTATTCTTATTTAACATCTGAAAACCGTGATGAAATGGGCACCAGTTCTGTGCCAGTGAGCCGCAGACTGAGTTTTGCACCAATGCTTAAACTCTCCCCCTTTTCAAAGAACAAACAGATTCGATTAATACCTTTTTAAATCGGTTCGAATCGTTTGCCAAGCACGAGGATTGGCCCGAGGACGACTGGGCAATTAAGCTGTCTGTCATGTGACAGTTCACGCTCTGCACACCGTCTCACTATTACCTACAGCTGATGAAAGGGATTTCAACAAGGTGAAACAGGCCGGTACTCAGGGCGTATGACGTCACTGAAGAAGGATTTAGGTGCAAATTTCGCGAAGCTAAAATCAACCAAGGTGAGACCAGCACTCTGGAATGAGATTGGATCACTATTTGAACAAGTGCGTAGAAGTGAGCAAAAAAAAAAAGCAAAAAAAAACAAAAAACAAAAAAAAAAAAAAAAAAACTGTGGTTCTGACGGCCTCAAGGCACTGGTGTGGAAAGACCAGATACTTGATGGCTGTGGGCCTCACCATCAAACATCAAGGAGAAGAAGGCAGAAACAGTTGCTGAAGTACTAGAGGCGGCAGCAGAAAATCATCGTGAGCTGAGGCTAGACTGGCCACAAGAAGGACAGTCTCAGAATGAACCAAGGCAGTCCAACAGACTAGTTGTGAAAAGGCGTGTTTCCTTGTGCCGTAAGACAGGACGTTTAGCTAGGGACTTTATATCCGGGTCACAGAAAGCTACAGCAATGAGAATCATGCCAAGAGAGAGGCAGGCAGAGAGGAAGAGAAAGATGATAGTGCCATTTTATCTGGATTGTGCGGTGTATTCGTCGATTCGGGAGATAGCATGGATGTGCACAAAGGCAGAGTTGGGGGAAAATGTGGTTAGCGTCATTAGAGACTCTAGGTGCACGGGTGTAATGGTAATTGAATCTGTGGTTAAGAAGGGACACTTCACAGGTGTGATACTGAAGTGCAGGCAGATTGATGAAACAGTATGAGAATTGTAAAACAGTCCCGCTGTTCCTACATACACCGTCCTATAGTGAGCTTGTACAGGCTTTGGCTGTCCCAAAGCGGCCGTGTGACCTAGTGATTGGGAATCTTAGAAGCACGTAGGAATAAAGACCCAATCCCAATTTCTATGTCGAATCAGGCATAACCAATCACAAGGAGGGGGGGGGGGGGGGGGGGGGGGGGGCAGAGACTTGGCTGGTCTGGTCACGCCCTGTCAAAGGCAACAGAACATGTCCACTGAGACTAACCAACTCGATTACGGGCAGAACAAAACGGGCGATCACTCGCAAAGAAAATTGTTTGGTCTCGCTTACACAAAGGAAGGGAAAAGCGCCAAGAATGGCATACTCGCTTTTGAGTTAGAACACAGGGTGCTGTGCCGGATACTCGCTAGTTTGACCTCGGGGAAAGACGAACACACAGACTGCTGAGCCTAGATGACGCAGAAAGGCGGTGACGTCAGCAAAACTTGAGACGTCAACAGCGGGCCGTCTCAGAATGAGGAGGACAGGTAGGGGTGGGGATGGGGTGGGGGGGGGGGGGGGGGGGGGGGTTGAGGATGGATTTTCTCACGAGTCACAGAATATTTCTGTGTGTCTTGGCTCATCTCCTGCCCCTGGCTGATTGTTATTTCGACATTATGCCAGTGACACTGCGAAAAGTGGACATCGAACTGTGACTACCGTTAGATTCCCTTTACCTTCTTTATTTGTTTTTCTTCTTAATGTAAACCAATGATTTTTGTTTGCAGTGGAAAGCCAAGGACATTTGTAGAGAATACAGGAAGACAGTCACAGACACATAATTTTGGACTGTTAGGTTTTTTTCCCTGCAATACTGTTAAGAAATTTTTTCTCTGCTATTTTGAACACCGCCTTGTTGAGAGCCAAGCAAGGGAAATTGCTTCATCCAAACATGAAAGAGAGAGAGGAGAGAGAGAGAGAGATTCAAATGGTTTTGATGGTGAAATCATAATAAGTTTTCAGACTGAACTTCTCCAGTGACCACACACATTATCTAATCCATATGTAGTTGTGAGTGGACATAGAAAATTACATAGTTCCTATTTTCTACACACACACACACACACACACACACACACACACACACACACACACACACTCACCTGTGGCATAACCATGGCACGATGCAGTGTAATAATAAAGCCCATCCCCCTCCTCACCAACACATCCTCAGGACGCACCATTTCATCCACCCAATTACACACGACTACCTCTCTCCCACCTCCCTTCGCCTTCTTCCCCCCTCCCCTCCCCTCCCCCCTGCCCCTACTCCTTTCCCTCCCCCCTCCCCCTTTCCTCCTCCCACCCCAACACCCCAAGTCAACTACGCATCATCATCCACGCGACCAGTCCCACCCTCCCCTCTCCTCCCCCGAAACACATACTACACCTCAATTACTGGCAGCCGCTCTCGCTGAGAACTGCAAGAACACGATACGGCCAAGGCGGACACTGATAATGTGCACCACATGCTGTCTGTCTGTCTGTCTGTCTGTCTGTCTCTCTCTCTCTCTCTGGCTCTCTCTCTTTCTGACT
>JADBJO010000884.1:206996-209496 GCA_016801955.1 Conus betulinus
AACAAAGCAAGATGAAAAAAAAAGAAGAAAAACAACCAACAACAAACCAGATAACACCACTGGTTACGAAAAGTCTTTCAAGCTTTTCAATAAAACTGGATTATACCATAATCATGTCTCAAACATTCAAGTATTTCCCCCATTCGTACTGAAAAAGTGGATTTTCCGTGATGCATTCCTATCTGTACTAGACAAACATGAATCACACGGACTAGAGAAAATTAACTGTCTCATTTCTCACGGTTGGCCAGCCCCCGTCAGCACCTCAAGCTATGTAATTCCGTGTAATTTGTCCTCCCTCGTGTAACTGTACCTCTGACATTCAGATCAGACATGTGTATAAAATCATCGCAGAGTACCGACAGCTTGTAAATCGTTGGAAGTTGTTCCACAGCCTAAGACAAAAGGCTTCTAGGACGTGGAACAATTCTACGCCGATTTCACCCCTGTCTGTGGCATCAAAGCCTCACGAAAAACATGCCTATAAGCATCTGATCAAGGCACCTGAGAGTTTAAACATTTCTCTATCCCTTTCAGTCGGGTTTTCGCCATTGGCGAATAGATGTTCTGAACAACAACATCAACAACAACCACTACCACCACCACCACCACCACAATAATAATAATGGGAAAAAAGAAGAAGAAGAAGGAGGAGAAGAAGAAGAAGAAGAAGAAGAGAAGAAGTAGAAGAAGGAGGAAGAGGAAGAGAAGAGAAGAAGTAGAAGAAGAAGAAGAAGAGAAGAGGAAGAGAACGCATTCGTGTTACACTACCTACGTCGCCTCTGCGATACATAATCATCTACAATCGAAGAAGGCAAAGCAACAGGTGCTGTCTTTCTCAAATGACGGAAGGTGTATGATCTTGTTGAACACAAAACACTGCTGAAAACATCCATCATGTCTAAGACCAGAACAGTAGAAGGGCATCTGGGAGTCATGACCTGGATGCGGCCCTGCCCCCTTAGAGTGTAAGGAGTTCTGGGCCGAAGCACTTATCTGAGGGAGTTTCTTTCTCTGTCTTCCTAGACTCCAAGACCAGAACAACACTATCTTTCGTCGAATTCTGACTGACATAACCCAGCATGTTTCTAGCCAAAGCAGCTTCTCCTGTGTTGATATTCTAAAACATTGGACTGCCCAGAGGTACTGTTGTAGGGCACAATTCTGTTTTGCTCATCTACAAATGATCTTTCACGGTCAATATCGGACAGAGAGAGAGAGAGAGAGAGAGAGAGAGAGAGAGAGAGAGAGAGAGAGAGAGAGAGAGAGAGAGAGAGTCAAGTCAAGAAGACTCTCAAAATCGAGAGACAGACAGACAGACAGACATACAGACAGACAGACAGACATACAGACAGACAGAGATATGACACTTCCCTCCGCTAAAGCGCAAGACTTATATCTAATTCAGAAACTCTAATGGTAAGGTATGAATGATGTTTCGGCTTGCTGTCGTTGTAACTCTGTATTACTTGATCTTGATCATAGGAAACTTTACTAAAAGAAGATTTACTGTTCCGCCGGACGAAAAGACACAAACAAATCATAAGAAAAAAAGACTCGACGCGTTTCGACCTCTTTGGTCAACATATCCATTACGCGCCCAATCTGAGGAGATAAATGATTGTTCGTTCCTTGTTTTCATTGTCTTGAATGTTGTTTGTCTTGCTTGATGAAGACCAAAGAGATCGAAACGCGTAGCGCTTTTCTTGTAATTTGTCTCTTTCGTTCAGCGGAACAGTGAAATCTCGTGTCAGTTTCCTCCTGCAGTCAAGTCATTTTGAAACCACCTTCGTCATAATAAGACAAAAAGCATGAAAAGTACTTCTAGACAAGCACCACAGACTCTCAATCCCAGTTTCGTTGTAGACAGCAACATCCCAGAGAAGAGAAGTATGAAGACCGTGTGCTGGAAGCAACAGTGGACGAGGACCTCTGGTTGAAAGTCTCATACTTTCTTTCTTTCTCTCTGCGTACGCAGGCTGGTACTCCTGCGGACACTGCCTGTACAGACTGGCAGTGGAGTTTTGTATGTATGACCGTTTCTTATCCCGCCATTAAGGCAGCCATACTCCATCTTTGGGAAAGGTGTATGCTACGTGTAACGTGTCATCCATACCAACGGCCAAACTGGCCTTCTCTTCCGAAAGTTGGTGATGGGATTTTACGTGTGTGCAAGATGTTGTGCGTGCGTTCACACACGGAACCTCAATTGACAGTCTCATTCGAAGGACTGTATGGGGAATGGAGTAAGAACCCAATGTTAACGCCGAGGGAAAAATCCCCCTGTACCGAAATTCGAACCCGCAACCCCAGGATCACGAGTCCGGCGCTCTACCAACTGAACTATTCGGCCCCCGAAGTTTCACACTGAAACCTTCCACGTTTGCTTTGAATAAACTGGCTCACAGTCTCTTCTGCTCACGCGACTGAAGTTTGACACAGACACAAAGGGGGGAGAAGGAGAGGGGGTGGGGGAATGAAGGCGAAGGCAGGTGGGAGA
>JADBJO010000884.1:226996-229496 GCA_016801955.1 Conus betulinus
TCCGGTGACTCTGGTTTAAAGTGTAGCCATGGTTCTGGCATAGCCCCAGAGTATGGTTTCACCACAATGTGTAGCATGACCAGGATCCCAGTTCTGCGATAAAGAGAACTTGGTCTGTAGGTGAGAATCTGATGGCTGGTTTGTCAAGTGCACACACTTGCCCTCTTTTACTTTCAGAAGAGGTGCGAGACTCAGCCAGCAAAAGTTTTCTCTATGGTAGAGTTCTACTACAACTATCAATCTCCACTTTTGTTTAAAGGCTGCATTATGCTTACAAAAGGGTCGGAGACAGTAATACATTGTTAGACAGTTTTGGTCAGACAACTCTTCCATGTTTCTTATTATGAATTAAATCACATTGACTTGGGCTACACTTAGTCCCCCAGTACACATATGGTGTTGACTTGGTCATACACTACAAATCATTCCAACAATCAACAGTATTTATCAATCAGGTTAGCAGTTTCTTACGTAGCACAGCATACTGTTTTTTCTGATCAAAATTTATCATTGAATTATCATCTTAACAGATAGAATTGCACACTGGCAAAAGTCAGGGTGAAAACAAGAATAGTGGTCAGATTGTTAACAAAGAATCATAACCACATGGGGAGAGAGCTTTTGCCATATGATGGCAAGCAAACTACTAAACAGAATAATCATTCATCAGTTCAATAAATGTCACCCAGTATTTGTACAAAGTTACCATGTTAACCCACAGGGCATACGTAACATCAATACATAGATTTGAAAAAGTAAAACATAGTTCCAACTCACTTTTCCTGGGATGAAACAAGTGAATGAGACTTGAGATCAAGATGGTTACCAGGCCTCTCTAGTTGTCCCTTAGTCTTTCACTGGTCTGATCTACAGGCAGTCTTGAGGGGTCAGTGAAGTTGCGACTCTATGTGTCTGGTATATGTATTCTAAACTGCCAAATCAGGCTTCTGATCTGGCTCAGAAGGTGTCAGTCAAACACCAGGAGTCAGAGGGGAAGGGATCTATTCTTACCATCATTCGCCTCGGAAATTGTTTGAACTTCGTCAGTGCTGGCTCACTGAAATCAGCCGTGGGATAATTTATGCGTCCATATAGACGAATGCTAATTTAGACCAGTGGGATAATTTATGCATCCGTATAGACGAATGCTAATTTAGACCATTGTGGGTGAGACACAGTGACATCATTTTCCAGAAGTTCATGGTACAAGGGCAGGAAACAAATTAAGGGGGGGGGGGGGGGTTGGAGAAGGAGGGAGGGTTGCCGGTTACACTTTGTGTCAACAAAGGCCTCGGGGCTCAGGCGGGGGCGGGGGGGGGGATTGGTTGGTGGAGAGAGAGGCAACATGCCTTTGTGTCATGGGACAGGAGGGAGGGTGAAGATAGCGCCAGGAAGGGGGGGGGGGGGGGGAGGTGAGATTGGCAATTGTTACAATGCAGTGTTAGTTTTTCTGCATCATAGGTCACCCTGTGTGGGAATGTGTGAGTGTTAAAAGGGAACGGGAGGGGGACTGAGAAGAACGAAATGCGTCATGCATGTTTCCCCTGTTTCCGTTATGTTAATTTTTCCTTTGTCAGAGATTGTGTAAGTCGGGCGGTTCGCGCCGTTCTAAGTGAAAAGGAAAGGGGGGGGGGGGGTGGGGTGGGGGGGGGGGGGGGGGGGGGGGGGGGGGAGAGAGGGGAGAGTGGGCATAGATTTGATATCTATTCTTTGGTTTGGGGTTTGAGTGGGACCAATAAGATGGTTTGTCAAGCGTTTCATCACAGGAGAAGAACGTAATTTAAAACTGCTTGAGGAAAAAAAAGGCCAAAAAAAATCATTTTAACAAAGTGACGGCACAAGCTAAACAACAATACTGGTCAAACTTTTGGAAAAATGAAGTAAATAGTTTCAAAGATTATAAAAAGGTGTAGGCAAATCTGGGAATAATGAAAAACAGAGTATCTCTACCAACATGTCCAATCAAGCTCCCCAACTCTGATTTCCCCTCCAACTCAGAGAAAGCTGAAGCATTTGCCAACATATTTTCCAAAAATAGCAGCACAGACAGTCAAACAGCAGAAAAGAAACAACACAGAGAGCAAGAGGAAAGAAAAGCCATTTACAATGACCCTGACCCATTACCTGAATGTTCCCATAACATTACAAGAAGTGGAAGAATGTCTCAGTAATCTAAGAATAAAAAGACATAGGCTTAGATGGCATTTCAAATAAATGTTACATCATATCCCTCCGAATGTAAAACATTTCATATCCCTTTTTATCAAAAAATGTTGGAATGAGGGAAATCTGCCTTCTGTATGGAAATATTCTATAATTATTCTCATTCACAAACAGGAAAACCTATATCTGATATAAACAGCTACCGGCCAATCGCCTTAACGTCTCATATGTGCAAACTGATGGAAAAAATGGTTCTAAACAGGTTAACATATTTTTGTAACAAACACCAAGTAATTCCATTAACCAAGCTGGTTTCAAAAAGGAAGATCTTCAGTAG
>JADBJO010000884.1:234496-241996 GCA_016801955.1 Conus betulinus
CCACACATTAAAACCCTTGTTAACAAACAGGCTCGCGTGTGTCTGTCTGCTGCACCTAGACATGTATACACGCTCGATCGAAAAAAGAATGTTCATAGCAAGCTCACTCGGCCTATCTCGTAGTCTATCATGCAATCTGGGAAAAGAAAAACAAGATGCAAAGAAAGCATATAAACGTACTCCCAGTTTATCTTGAATACGCGTGTACATGTCAGGAGCATGTTTACCATGAAAATACCCATGATCGACCAGTCAGTTAGTAGATCTAAAGCTATTTTAAAATCCGTCAAATACAGTACTTTTATAGATATTTGTCAAAAACAAAAACAAAAAAACAAACAAAAAAAAAAAAAAAAAAAAAAAAAAAACCGTCACAATCAAACATGCGTCATAATGTATTTCGTCACTGAGATATTCCATAAAGAAGAAAACCCGTTTTGGGGCCGTCATAGCCGTTAGTAACGGTTATTCTGGTAAAATAAAACATCGGGCATCATCAGTGACCCATAATGAACATGCCTACAAATTTTCAGAAAGATCGGCCCAGAAGTTTTGTCTGGAGCGAGTGGAACATATTTTGACCACGGACAGTCACACAGACAGCATTTTTCTTCGTTCCCATTGTAAGTACTACCTGTTCTATAAGACAAAATACAGGAATTATCACAGAAAAACCTGTATCAATTAGAAATCAGTATTACACTGAAGCAGGAAAGATATCTGTCAAAGTCTACTCATCACCTGCCAAATTCTTCCTCATCATCTGTTCAACCTCATCTCTAAACCTACCTCATCATCTGCTAAAATTCTCCCTCATCATCTGTTAAAATTCTCCCTCATCACCTGTCAAATTCTACCTAATCACCTGTCAAATTCTACCTCATCATCTGTTAAAATTCTCCCCTTATCACCGGTCAAATTCAATTGTCCGGACGTCCCTCATCATCTGTTAACATTCTCTCTCATCACCTGTCAAATTCAATTTTCCCTCATCATCTGTTAAAATTCTCCCTCATCATCTGTTAAAAGTCTCCCTCATCATCTCTTAAAATCCTCCCTCATCATCTGTCAAATTCGCAAAAGCGCTTGACAAGACATATAAAATGTTAACAAAAAATAAATAGTAGGTAGTAGGGACAAATTACATAATAAAGTATACGGCTGACGATAACTATTTATTCCCATGCAACATATCTTTCCATCATTCAACACATTACAGCATATTGAAATGCATAGACTACTCGCAGTCTTGCTTATCAATCACAACACTCACAAGGCACATTTCCATGCATACCTGCTTACACACACACACACACACACACACACACACACACACACACACACACACACACACACACACACACACATCCATGCATGTACACACTGATATCTGATACTTTCCTTCATAAACAGGTTTCAAGTTAGATTTACACATTAGACGACAGGTATGTGCTGGAATTCAATACGTTTTACATTTACGTCTTTCACACACACACACACACACACACACACACGCGCGCGCGCGCGCGCACGCACGCACGCACACACACACACACACACACACACGCACAAAAGAAATAACCGAGGACCGGAATAGCTGGCCCGGAAGAGCCTGATGTTTTGATAACGCTTACACACACATAGCATGCATCCTGTATGAAAAATAGATAGAAAAAAAAGGATTGAGTAATATTCGACTGAATGACGCGGGAACGGATGAACGCAGCGCCAGCGGGCAGCTCTTCGGTCGGCACTACCCAGCTAGGCAGCCTGTTGTGTTAGACAAGAGCGTGGATAGTAAAGCGTTTACAGCTTGGCCTCTAAAACACAATAATGATCTAAATTAGAATATAGGTTTTCTGGATTCGACATTAGAAACGTAGTTATAGACTCAGAATCAAAAACTAAAAACTAAGTAAGTTTTTGATTCTGAGTCTATAACTACGTTTCTAAATAATGATCTAAATAAGAACTCTCGATAATCTAGGCAATTGTTCTCGATAAGCAAAAGCGCTCTTTCCAGACAAAAAAAGGTCACCATTGCTGTTTCATTCACACAAATTATATACGGGTGTTCCGTGAAAGTCAACAATTTACTATGCTGTCTTCATAATTTCTAACAGTGAGTCCGTTACACTATGTAAAAAAAAAATCTCATCAATCTCATTCATTGTTATGCTCTAATTCCCAGTTCTTGCAAGCCAGTAAATGGCCATGGCATAATACACTTGTTCCTGCTGCAAAAAAACGCACAAGAGGAGATCGGGTTCGGGAAAACGTTGGACTAGGTTCAACCAAAAAGACAAATGATGAATCCGGCAATTGAAGATTTTCTTTCTTTTAGTTTGGGTCTACAGCTTTTTGTACATGAAAGGGGCTAGTGACAATACCCAACAAAAAGAAAAAGAGAAGCTGAAAGAAAGGTCAAAACAAAAAGGGCTCAAAAGAAGGTAACGAAACGAAAGGAGTAAAACCAAAAAGGCTCTGGCAACCGTGATCTGTAAATAGAAATGCAAACTACGTAAACCACAAATGCATCTTACACCATCGCATAGTTCACATATATGTGTAGATATTTTTCTCGTTCACAATGACTGACATAAGATACATCTTATTGCAAAAATACGAGGCTATGTCAGTCTCAGGGATAAGGTATCCCCCATTCTAACTGCAAGACAGAGCTTAATCATCCGGGACACACATAATCAGGTATGTGCTATACTATGGCATTTGGAACCATAGGTTAAGCCATTATAGCTCTTTTAGCCTCTTGCATTGGATTTGCGCATGGGTTTTCAACAATGATAGCCTATCCAAACAAGAACTAATATAGTGACAACACGACCACTCTGAAACCAGGGTAAACCTCAAAGATACGGTTCAACCCTGTGCTGCCCGAAGTCGAAAAAAAAAAAAAAAAAAACTTCCAATTATGTAGGATTCATGTCCCTAACACAATTATTCCATCTCATTCTAGTGCTCCGTCATAACTGCTCATCACTTCGCTTCTACAGTTAATTAAGCATCATGGGATAACAGACTGCATCCCTAAATTACAAACAGTCAAAGGAATCGACTGTGAACATAATCAAGCGCAACACTTCGACTCGTGAAATGAAAAACAGGAAACAACAACAACAAAAATATGCAAGTTCCAGTCGAAACTAAAAAAAACAAACAGCCTATATGGGCAACAAGTCTGCAACCTTCAACATTCATAGATATAAGGGAAGACAGATACATATAGCCGGTATGGTAACATTTTCTTCAGGGAAAAAAAAAACCCACACAAGTGGAGACTCGCTTCGCGCGCGTGAGGTGACTTAACTGCTGTCTTGGACGTTTCACGCCTCTCCTCTCCTACCCTCCTTCTCCCCCCCCCCCCCCCCCCCCTTTCCATCCCCGCTCCCTCCCCCTTCCCCTCCGCCCTCCCCCCCCCCCCCTCCCCCCTCCTCCCTTCCTTCTCTCTTCTCCCTCTTCCCGTTTCTCTTCCCTTCCCCTTCCCGTTTCCAGTGTGCGTCACCCATTTTCTACTCATTCCTGCAAGCATTTCATGGCCGGCTTTCGGTTTCCGATAAAAATCGACCGAGGTTTAAAGATCAACATCTTTGTTTTCACGTACAGAGATAGCAACAGCAACAACAACAACAACATCAACAACAACGAAAGGCGACAATATCTGTGTTCACAGTCCGACCAGTAATGATGTACGTCAGAGTACAGCATTTAGGACGTGACAGAATTAATTTTCTCTTGTCAATTTCAGATGTACTGACCGTTTTCATATAAAAGTATTAACGATCACTGTTTTGCTTTGTTTTGTTTTCGGAAAATAACTAATTATAAAAAGAGAACGATCCATTCTGAGATTTTGAAGGGAGTAAGCTGTCATTATCTCCCCTTTTCCTCTTCTGTCTCCTTCCACCCCGTTGCAGCCGCACGCGCGCGCGCGCGCGCGCGCGCGCGCGCGCGCACACACACACACACACACACACACACACACACACACACACACACACATACGCCACACCACACCAACCCCACCTTACATCCCCACCCCCCACCCCACCCCCTCTTTCTCCCACTTATCCCCCGCCTCTCCCTCCACCCCACCCCCACCCCGCCTCCTTTCTTCCTCCCCACACAAAACAGGCTGCCATTCTAGGACTATCCTATCTTGTACTAATTTAAATCAACCTAAGAAATTACACTTACTTTCATAATAATTATACAGTTGAACAAACATCTCAGGAAATGATAGCCATTTAATATATCTATCTCTCCTACTACTACTCCATCTGTCAGGCAGTGGTCGCCTGAAATCTCAGTTGCATGTATTACTATCCATATATCGGTGGAAAAGTAACAGCTGCCTCACGATAGGCCGTGGTTCCGTGTGAGATGTTGATCTCTCCATATGGACTGCCGATCAAGGGGCAGTGACGGCACAAGCACGGGTGTGGCTATGCACCGGGAAGTGGGAATGAGTGTTGTTGGCCTGCTTCTTTGGTCACTGTCTAGGGGGCCGGAATAGCTCAGCAGGTTGTAAAGCGCCGGACTCGTAATCCAGGGGTTGCGGGTTCGAATCTCCGCCAGGCCGTTCGGTACAGGGGAGTTACCATTGGTTCTGACTCCCATTTCCTATACAGTCCTTCGAATGAGACTATAAACCGAGGTTCCGTGTGTGAACGCACGCATAACATCTTGCACACACGTAAAATCCCATCATCAACTTTCGGAAGAGAGGGCCAGTCTGGCCGTTGGTATGGATGACACGTTATACATAAAATGCACCTTCCCCGAAGATGGAGTATGGCTATCTTAATGGCGGGATAAAAAAAAATACACACAAAACTCCACTCCCTCTGTTGAGCAGATGGGATTTATTCCTGCCTGTCTATGCAGGGAGTGTCCGCAGGAGTGTCAGCCTGCGTACGCTGGAGAAGAAGAAGGTCACTGTCTTTCTTGTGTTTTATTTCCATCATCGATCCACTATTTCTTTTTTTTAAAAAAATCACATTAATCCGCCAGACGAAAGGGACAAAAAAAAAAAAAAAAAAAAAAACCGACGCGTTTCGATCTTTTTGGTCTTCTTCAGGTGAGATAAACAACATTCAGGTCAATGGAAACGAAGCGATGACGTGAAGCGAAATCATACAAAGCAATGAAGGTAGCATGCAGTCAGTATGAATCACTGTCAGTTTCAAAGTGAGATGACGGCAGGCAGAAACTGACACAAACTTATTCAGCTATTTATTGAACATATGTTGCATGCTGTTTCATAATCATTGTTCATTCAGGCTCGTTCGTTCAATCAATCACTGAATTATTTATTCAATACATTTTGGTGTTTCATTAATATCATTTACTCATGTTTCATTATGTTGTAGGTTTATCTGTCTGCTCTTTCAATTGCCCATTTAATGCGTGATTTTGTTAAGGATCTTTTATCATTTTTTTTGTTAAGGATCTTTTATCATTTTATCAATTTCAAATCATTTACATATCCTTCCGCTTACTTTTTTTCCCCACATGTTTCATGGATGTGTTGATATAGCCATCAAACTCGGTAACTGTACATTTTTTCATAATTTGTTTATCCTATCCATTTATGTTTTCAACTATTCGCATTTCGTCAAAATCATTATTATCTCTCTACTTCTCTTTCTCCCAGTCCATTCAGGTTTTTTTCTTTCGGTTGTTTATTTTGTTTGGTTGTTTATTATTTCTTTTAACTCCGGCGTCCCAGCCAAAACAAGATAAACGCAAAAGGAAAATGGAGGCAATTTTCCCCCATGAACCACAGGGTATTTTCCTTGATTAACCCCAATTTTGTTTCGGCGTTTTAACCGTGAAATCAACTTACAAAGTTTGGCTAAATACTCCATGGGAACACCCAAATAATTCCTAATGCAGGGGTCACACTATTTGCAACGACGGTTACGGAAGGTCAGCTATAAAATCGTCCGTTTCAGTTCAGTTATAATTGAAGCGACCGCACATGGCTCTTTGAGGGCTGGCTGTGGACAACAATGAAAACACCTGTCATTTCCCGCACCAATCAGAGAAAGTTACTATTTATAGCCTGTGGGGCCCGCCCCTTCTCAATAACGGCAGATCCGTATCTTTACAAGAATCCCAAATAGACCTTTTTTTTTTCATTTATTTTCGGCTCTTTCATCAATTAATCACCATTATGTGTCTTGTAATTGAATTACTGAGTTCGGAACCCACCGCAAAGAAGGGATATTTTAAAGGAAAATGCGAATTCTGTAACGCACGGTACCCTCCCCGCAGAACCAACCAATGCATTCCATAGTAGTATCGTCTGCTTTACGCGCGTTGGGTCAATGCCTCTGCGCGCACTTTCCTTGGTCACTACGCGAAAGACAGCGAAAAAGACGGCCCGCATGTTGCTAAGTACGGTAAACAAAAACCATCTTCCCCTGCGTGTGCGAATTTTAGTGAAGGCGCGCTAACTGGAATTGGCTCTGTGACGGACGGACAACACGTGCAATGCTGGAATTGGCTGTGACGGACAGACAACACGTGCACTGCTAGAATTGGCTGTGACGGACGGACAACACGTGCACTGCTAGAATTGGCTGTGACGGACGGACAACACGTGTAATGCTGGAATTGGCTCTGTGACGGACAGATGGACAGCACGTGCAATGCTGGATTTGGCTCTGTGACGGATGGACAACACGTGCAATGCTGGAATTGGCTCTGTGACGGAAGGGACAACACGTGCAATGCTGGAATTGGCTCTGTGACGGACGGGCAACACGTGCAATGCTGGAACTGGCTCTGTGACGGACGGACAACGCGTGCAATGCTGGAATTGGCTTGTGACGGACGGGCAACACGTGCAATGCTGGAATTGGCTCTGTGACGGACGGGGCAACACGTGCAATGCTGGAATTGGCTCTGTGACGGACGGACAACACGTGCAATGCTGGAATTGGCTGTGACGACGGACAACACGTGCAATACTGGAACTGGCTGTGACGGACGGACAACACGTGCAATGCTGGAACTGGCTGTCTGTGACGGACGGACAACACGTGCAATACTGGAACTGGCTGTGACGGACGGACAACACGTGCAATGCTCGCAGTAACAAATAGGCCCCTGGCCTCAAACGCGATTCAAACTCGCAGGGTCGAAGTGCAGACTCGGTTGCTCTGTCACCGAGTTGTGGCCCACCATGGGGAAAGAAAGTCTAATTTCACACACACACACACACACACACACACACACACACACACACAGCGGAGGACAAAAAAAGGCGCAATGCCATGTACAAACCGTGCAGGGTTAGCAAATGGTCCAAACTCTTCTGTGCTCTGAACTGCATGCATCCTCGTGCTTCTCATTACTGCAGACGTATACCGTACAGTAAAGGCTTATGTTGTCGTCTCCTTCCCCCCCCCCCCCCCCTCCACTGGATAACGATCTCTTCTCTCTCTCTCTCTCTCTCTCTCTCTCTCTCTCTCT
>JADBJO010000884.1:254496-256996 GCA_016801955.1 Conus betulinus
AACAGGATAGCAAATAAAATCGTATAGCGAAAAGAAAAAAAAAAAAAAGGGGGGGGGGGGAGGTGTTAGTCATCTGAGGGGGGGGGGGGGGGGTGGGCACTTGTGATCTCTGGGAGGAGACAGTCACTTCCCATACATGCAGTGCGACGTAAAGTGCTTGGGATCAAAGTTGACAGTCTTTACGTTCCTGGTATTCTTCAGTCTTCAACCTACAGAACGAAGTTATGATGTTCTCAAGTCAGCAAGACACGTGCAGACACACACAGCAACGAAACATCCGTCCAGATGAGGGGATTCACATCAAAGCTGATAGAACCATCACAGCACTCTTACTCTGGAAGGTAGACTCACAGGGGAAGGCTGATGGGAGGGGGCGGGGGGGGGGGGGGGGGGGGTGTGAGGGTGGCAGCTTCCTTTGTAGTGTTGAGGGTGGCCCAGGGAGTCCTCGGGCCGTTTCCATGCAAACCACGCCACATTCTCCATGCAAGCCACGCCACATTCTCCATGCAAACCAAATCACGTCACTTTCTCCATGCAAACCACGCCACTTTCTCCATGCAAACCACGCCACATTCTCCGTGCAAACAACGCCACCTTCTCCATGCAAACAACGCCACTTTCTCCCATGCAACCATGCCTGTTTTTCTCCATGCAAACCACGCCACTTTCTCCATGCGAAACACGCCACTTTCTCCATGCAAACCACGCCACTTTCTCCATGCAAGCCACGTCACTTTCTCCATGCAAAGCACGCTACTATCTCCATGCAAAGCACGCCACTTTCTCCATGCAAACCACGCCACATTCTCCATGCAAGCCACGCCACTTTCTCCATGCAAAGCACGCTACTATCTCCATGCAAAGCACGCCACTTTCTCTATGCAAAGCACGCCACTTTCTCCATGCAAACCACGCCACTTTCTCCATGCAAACCACGCCATTTTTCTCCATGCAAACCAGGCCACTTAAAAAAAAAGCCGGGGAAGGGATGGAGTAGTAGTGCTGACGATCCATGCTACAATGATGTCAAAAATTTTGTGCCGTGTCATCACCACTGCGCATCAATTTGTGTGTCAGCTTGCATCAACAGTCGGCTAGACAGACAGAGGGAAGGGAGTTAGAGGGGAAAGGGGCTGAGGGGGTGGGCATGAAAAATGGTATAAACTGATAACCCTAAGTGCTGCTGTTGGTGTGTGTGTGTGTGTGTGTGTGTGTGTGTGTGTGTGTGAGAGAGAGAGAGAGAGAGAGAGAGAGAGAGGAAGGTGATGGCTACCAATAGCGCATGCATAAAGACTGTGGGCATATGACCACCAAACTGTTTCAACTTGATTTGCGGTGCTGTCGGGCTCTTCTACTTATGAGAGTATATAAGCACTTCAAAGTGTTACTTGTTAACTACTTATTTTCCTGTCGAAACTGTTAAGATCACTGAAAAAGATTCTTTCCCTGTGAACACGGCTGATTGCCTAGGGAAAAATAGTTACTTTTGTAAACAGTATATTTTCAGATTTAGAGTTTTTTTTGTTTGTTTTGTAGTTTTGAAACTAATGAATTTAGCTAAAGAGTTATTTCCAGGTCATTAAAACTACTGCTTATCCACGAAAAGAAAACTCATCTTTTCCTCTGAAAACAAATGATCATAACCAGAAAAAAAATCGTTTTGGTCACGAAAATGGCTAATTATAACTAAGTAAAAAAAATCTTTTCCTGAGAAAACAGCTCACCATCATGGGAAAAGTAGTTTCCCATAAAACAGCATGTAATAATGGGGAAAGTTATTTCTCTGTCAAAGCAGCTAATCGTCACTGGTAAAGTTATTTTCTCTAGAGAAAAAAAAAAAGCTTATCATGACGGGAAAAATGTTTCAGTTCCTGTTTGAAAAATAAGGGAAAAAAATCACTCAAAGGATTATGGGGAAAGTTATTTTCACGTCAAAACAGCTAATTTCTTTGGGAAGGTTTTTTTTGTTTGTTTTTTTTTTTTTTTCGTCCAAACAGCTATACTCATCACAGGAACATTCATTTTTTCCCACCAAAACAGCGATAGTGCATGAAAGAGAGAAAGTTATTCATTAGGCCTAAGATTTTATGGAACCAAGATTTTCAGTTAGGGAGGGAGGGAGGGAGGCTGGTTGGTAGCTGGCTGGCTTGCTGGCTGGTTGGTCCGTTGTGGTTTGCTGGGTTGGCTGGCTGGCTGGTTAACTGTTTATTTCTATTTAATTCCTCCTGGCTTGGGTTAGATGTGGTAAAGGACGAGGATGAAGGGGCGGATCAGCATTGAGCGGGGCGGAGCGGGGATGCGGAGGGGGGAGGGGGGAGAGGAGGGGAGGGGCTGAGGAGGGGGGGAGGGGGATTGAAATCCAGCTATGTGCTGAAACAGCTGCAGATGACTAAACAAATCGCATGGCAATGAAAAGCAGTTTTCTGTTGGCAAATACTGCATGCACGTGTGCCTGTTGTCTGAGTGTACGGGGGAGCCCCTGGGGACGGAGAATGACTAG
>JADBJO010000884.1:264496-274496 GCA_016801955.1 Conus betulinus
TTCCATTTGTCCCCCCCCCCCCCCCCCCCCCCCTCTTTCTTTCTATATGACTGATGTGTTCATGTAAATAATTCCTTTTTGCTCCTCCCCCCTCCTTTTTGTTTGACATAATTGCTGTCCAGTTGACAGTATATACTGTGCCTCACATATCACAAGGTAGAAGAAAAGGGGGGGGGGGGGGGGGGGGGGGGGGCTAAGATATTAAAAAGATGCCTCAAGGAAAAGACTCCAAAACCTTCGTTTGCAATACCCCTACACATGTATGATATTTCAAGTTACTCTAACCTCTGAAAACATCCACGTATTTTTCGTGGGCTGTGCTACCACGTTAAAGGTACCTGACCGTCTAAATATCTAACAAGCTTTTTGATTGGTTGTGCTCTGCCATGATTCTGACACTTTCCATTTTGGCAAGAATAATGAATCGCCATGTTGGATGTTTTAGGAGACCTATGATTTGTAACGGGCACGTTTCAGTGTTTAGAGACAACTGTTAACGGTCATATGAAGACAGATTGTGAATCTCTCTCTCTCTCTCTCTCTCTCTCTCTCTCTCTCTCTCTCTCTCTCTCTTCTCCGTGAATTGTATGGAGAGTCACTGGGGCACCATAATGAAGGACTGTTTCCCAGGTTCCTTTACTTCTGTTAATGCGTGGTGCCAGAGCCCGAGTTACTGCTAATGTTTTCCTCTGTCCATTCTGCAAAGTTGTCACAGTCTATCGTGTTTCTGCCTTCTTCTTCTTCAGTGACTCCAGTGACGCTTTCCCTCGGTCTGGCCATAATTCCATGTGAGGTGTACACCCAGTTGACTCCAGTGACGCTTTCCCTCGGTCTGGCCATAATTCCATGTGAGGTGTACACCCAGTTGAGCACACTGTTGGGAGCGGTCTGTCAGCCGTCACTGGGTCTACACTGGATGCTTGTCTGACTACCTATTCTTTGTGTATATCGGTTTGTCCGACTCTATGTCTGTCTGTTTGTCTGCTTGCCTGTCTGTCTGTCTGTCCGTCTGTCCATCTCTGTCTGTCTGTCTGTCTCTTTCTCTGTCTGTCTGTCCGTGTGTCTCCTTCTCTCTCTCCTCTCCACACACACACACACACACACACACACACACACACACACACACACACACACACACACACAAACGCTTGCCTGCACTACCCACACACACGCGTGCACGCATGAAGACACGCACGCTCGCGCGCACCCTTTCCCTCTGTTTTGAATTCATCGTGTCACACACACACACACACACACACACACACACACATCCACACATGCACCCCCCCCCCCCCCCCCCCCCCCCCCCCCCCCCACACACACACACACACACACACACACACACACACACACCCGAGTGCGCCTTCGACCTCCGTCCATCGACAGTCCTCATCAACATGTTGACATGGATTTACCACGGGCCTGTAGCCTGTCATATTGCCCCCGCCCACCGCGACCCTTGCCCCCCCCCCTCCCCCCTCCCCCCTCCTCCCTACCCCCCCCCCCCCCCCACACACACACACACACACACACCTTTTCGTCACTCACTTCCCGCTTTCCCTCCCCTATCCAATTTTCAAGCATTTTTTGTTTGTTTGTTTGTTTGTTTTGTACTGTAGGAAATTAGTGTGCTTCCGACAGATGAAAACCAGCGACGAAATGACCTATTAGCGGGAATGTTTGAAGGTTCTCCGTCACAGCCTGGTCCGTTTTGCAGCCGACTCGAAAACGGAACAAGATTTGCCAGGGATGTGCTGTTTTGGTCATTAAGCTCGTGTGTCTGTCTGCGTGTGTGTGTGTGTGTGTGTGTGTGTGTGTGTGTGTGTGTGTGTGTGTGTGTGTGTGTGTGTGTGTTTTTTTTTCGTGTGTGTATATGTGTGTGTGTGTGTGTGTGTGTGTGTGTGTGTGTGTGTGTGTGTGTGTGTGTGTGTGTGTGCTTTTGAGTCAGAATAAGTATTGCATCATGTTTCTGTAATAATATGCGCTTAAGCCCTCTCGCGAGGTAAAGCGCTCTATAAGAATCCTTTTACATTTCATTACATTACATTACGTATACTGGGCGTGTGCAAGAATTCCGCTTTAATCCTCCCTGCGATGTGAGGACTATCAGTTTCAAAGTGAGGTGACTACGGGAAGAAATTCAAACAAAATAAAAAGAAACATCACTGTTCCGCCGAACGAAACAGACAAACAAATAGCAACAAAAAGCACGACGCGTTTCGACCTCTTTGGTCTTCTTCAGGCAGACAGACAACATTCAAGACTATGAAAACGAAGAACGGACAGACAGTCACTGATCTCCCTCAAATTGAGCGCAAAAAGGATGTGGAATAAATATGGTATATTAGTTTCATGAATGTTGCCACAATCACGAGGCCAGAGCTTCCACGTATGCCAATGCCAAAATCTGTCGAAATGTTTGATTTGGGCGGCGCATCCCATCTTACAACAAAAAAAAAAAAAAAAAAAAAAAAAAAAAAAAACAACTGCAATTTAATGATGACAAATTGAAGCATTTATCTCAAGAATAACATCATGCAAATGTTTTCAGTCACAGTGAAGCACCATTTGATTGTTGGGTAACCTCTATGACGAATTTATCTCCCCTCTCAGTGTTTCCTCTGGACAAAACACACACACACACACACACACACACACACACACACACACACACACACACGCATTTTTAAAATCTACGAGATGGTGACCCAAAAAAAATTATCATGATCCTGTGCATGCTTGGCACTGAATTAACTTACCAAAGACGTCATGTCAGGAAGTAACAGAACAACAGGCGTCAAAATCGCCACTGAAAATGAACGCACAGAGAATTTTGAAAATACAAAATGTCTTTGGTATATCACCCCCACGAGAACATAATGCGATCTCAGGATGATTGATGGAAAGCACGTGTAATAAGAACAACACCTTGCACATGATTTTAGTCAGAGTCCGCAACGGCCATTGCGATGGCCTCTATGAGTTATGTCCCATATACCCTTTTCTGGAGAATAAATCCCCCACAACTCACATCGGCTGAACAGTGACTCCACCATGCTCCAGCATAGGCTGGGTGTGTGCAGGGGGTGCTGATTAAAGCTGTCGACAGCGCAGCTGTGTGACGAGGTCATGTTACTGTGTTGCCCAAGACTGGGTTCTTTGGAACTCCTTACTCATCTGGCCGCCTTGCGTGAATGCCTGCCACACTTTACTCTTGGGAACTCTAGCAGGGTGGGTTGGGAACTCTCGCAATTACGCTCGAGAACAAAGACCTGTGTGTTGTGGCACTCACTAACTGGCTCAGCCAGAACTAAGTGGAGTTAGGCACTATATGGATGCTGAACTGTTTCAGAGTATATATATCATTTAAAGTTATTAACTCCTCACGCATGATAAGTCATTTTTTGTGTGTTTGTTTGAATCAGTGAAATGGAGATATTAAGCAGTATTTTCACTTTTGAAAGTATCAGTCGATTGTCCACTTTCACATGCTCGAAAAATGACCGATCCCTAATACTTTAACTCCAGCAGTTTATTTCATTTTCACAGTATCAGTCTCTATTGCATGCTTCTCTCGCTTTCTGGAAGAGTGACCATTCCCTTGTATTAATCAACTGCGCACGTTCAAAAAAAAATCCCGACCCCTTCTACTTTCATCCAGCTTTAAAATTTCCTTCGACTGACCGCGGAAATCATGGCAAAGCCTCGATGTGCGTTCATGTTCCTGGACGTTATTTGCTACGTGTACGGGGGCAAGTGACCCAAACCAAGTCAGTTATCGGGTCAAGGTCGTTCGGGAGTAGTTTTTTATTCTGATTTGATCCTGTCCAGTTTTGCACCAAGGTCCACAGAGTGCTACACAACACACCGGCCCTTGTGAATGCGGACCAGTGACTGGTGATCCCTTTGGAACAGTGTTTGTAACGTCCGTATACTCAAAATTACACCGCATTATTACTTGGTGTAAATAAAGAAAATAGACTGCGGGTTTAATTGTCACTAACATGTCATGGGGCTTTGTCTTTCTTCGAAGAGCTTAGAGAGCTAGCAATCAGTCGCCTAACACAGCGCGGCATGGATTCGTCACACAGTAAGGCAACGTTGACGCCGAGTCGTGGCGTGTAACACATTGTTATATTTAACTGTGAAACGTTTGGAAGCAGATAGCTATCTTAAGTGGGCGGTTTCACACAGCTGCTGGCCGTTTAAACGTTGTACCGTCAACATTGATAGCCCTGGCAAATCTTTATATTAACTTCAGCTCTTTGTAGACTCATGGCATTTTGTCACAGCTTGTGTTATTTTTAATGGAGCTGGGAAGTTGCGGTGTCCGTATCGTGTGCATGTGTGTGTGTGTGTGTGAGAGAGTGAGAGAGAGAGAGAGAGAGAGAGAGAGAGAGAGAGAGGCACAGAGAGAGAGGCCTGAAACGTAGGTACAAGCATTGCCTAAACGCCCCTCTTTCTTTCTCTGTGTATATATGTACACACACAATGCGCGCGCGCACACGCACACACTCGTGAGAGTTCATAAAGCCTTTCTCACATGAAACTGCCATCTACATACACTAGGACCCCTGTTGCTTTTGACTGTTAAGATTCACTCTTATTTCTTTCTCTTGCGAAGTGTACGACTTTACCTTTTTACGAAGTCCATTGAGCGCTTTCCTTTAACTGTACTTTCAAATAATTTCAGATGTTCATCTTTGATTCCTCCTTTTATTATTTTTTTTCCTTCTACATACTAGCCTACCCCCCCCCACCTCTCTCTCTCTCTCTCTCTCTCTCCTCTCTCTCTCTCTCTTCCTCTTTCCCACCACACTCTTCCCTTTCACCAATCCCCCTTCCTCCATCTTGTGTGTAGTAGTAGTAGTAGTAGTAGTAGCAATAGTAGAGTAGTAGTACTTTCATGTTACGTCTTTTCACAAAGTTAAGAGAAATTAGACGTGTGTGTGTGTGTGTGTGTGTGTGTGTGTGTGTGTGATATAGGGGTGAGGGGGCGAAGAAGAAAGAGGAGGGCGGGTGTGTGTGTGTGTGTGTGTGTGGGGGGGGGGGGGGGGGGGGGGGGCAGGCGAGATGAGCGTGTGCGCACTCATTCTCTCGCTCATGCGCAAGGCTTATATGTAGGTGCGTACATGTATTGGTGTGTTTGTGTACTAGTGTACAAGTCTTGGCGTCTTTTCTGAAAACAAAATAAGCAACAACGAACGACAACCTGATGTTGTTTCTCATATTTTTGATATTGGTTTTATCTGTAGGTTTTTGAAGTCAATCTGCACTACCAATGTTTGAGGGTCTTCTTGTTGTTTGCTTGATGTTTGGGGGATTTCTGTTGGTCAAGCTCGTGAGCATAATACATATTTTTTTATCTTTCTTTCTAATTTTTCAGATTTTTTTTTTTTCATATTTCATTTGTCGGGTGGTTGGTGTGTAACGCGTTTATTTTCTGTTAACACACATTGAATAACAAGTAAGGTAACTCTTACTCCCATGATGCAGCAAACACATGCCCATATATCCAAACGAGAAATGACAACATAGAGGACACAGAACAAACGAGAAGACATCCCCCAAAAGAAATGTTCCCAGCTTGCGCATATACCCTGAATATGACATAAAAATACAGAGTATATGGGCAAGCTTGGAACATTTTTTTTGTTTTTTTTTTTGTTTTATAGGATGTTTCCTTGTTTGTGCTATATGTTCTGTGCTGTCCTATCTGCTAGGCGATTTGGTGTTGTTAGCAGCACTCGTTTGGAGTTATGGGCCTGTATTTATTTCGTCATTGGAGCAAGAGTTACCCCGCTTGTTATTTATTGTAGACTGTTCCCTGCCTCATATAATACTCCCCTTCAGTACAACCCTGGTTCATCAAATAACCCATGCCACATGTTCTGACCTGCTGCCCAAGACTCCGGCCTCAGAGTTGTCAAGGATGTTCATCTCACCAGAGCTGTCAAGGATGTTCATCTCACCAGAGCTGTCAGGATGTTCATCTCACCGGAGCTGTCAAGGATGTTCATCTCACTAGTCAAGCCTGCTGAACTGCTTGTTGTCACTGAGTGTTACGCAAACTAGGTTATATCAGCTCTGTGTTCGCTGAATCTAAGAGTGGTGTATGAAAACACACTGCCTTCGAAAGATCGTAATGACTGTTTTCACAGATATGGAAGGGTGGAAGCGGGAGAGAGGGGGGGGGGGGGGGGGGGGGGGGGGGGGGGGGGTCTCAATTTTCTCTTTACGAGGAGTGTGGATGGCCTCAAGTGCTTTTCTTGGGATACGCACAGACATCAACAAGTCCCTTTGGTCATACGAAAACGGACATTTTCACCAAGAAAACAGCAATTTCAGTGAAGAAATTGGGTATTCTCCTGAACACACACACACACACACACACACACACACACACACACACACACACACACACACACACACACACACACACACACACAAGCGCTGTTTTCACATGAAAACAGCTAATTAACACGTAAAAAAAAACGATTACTTTCCCTTCATGATACTTATTTTCTCACAATAATACACGTGAAAACAGCATTTTTGTCATGTAAAGCAGCTGATTGTCACGTGGAAAGAGATGTTTACCTGTTTCCCGAAATACTAAGTGTTTTCACACGGTGGGTGGGGGTGGGGGTAGTTTTAAGTGATGAATTAGCTGCTTTCACGGAGAATGACCTCCTCATCATGAAACAACATAATTTGCAGGGGATCTGGGTAGTCTGGCGATTGGGGGGGGGGGGGGGGGGGGGGGGGGGGGGGGGGGGGGGGGGGGGGGGGGGGGGGGGGGGGGGGGGGGGGGGGGGGGGGGGGGGGGGGGGCATGATGACATCAACTCGCCCTGTTTCCTCTTTCCTTCCGTTTCCGGTAACATCAGCTCGTCCTGTTCCCCATTCCTTCCGTTTCCGGTGACAACTTTCTGTTTGCCTCTTCTGACCCCAGTCTATTCCCATACCTCCCATCCGGGCCCCATCTCGATCCCTTATCATAATTATGCTGACAAGAGGTAATCTGACCCTATTTCCTGAAACACTCGAAACGCATCAGGGACTATTGAGTTCAAATTAATGAAATGAACAACACGAACGTTCTCGGTTTTTTGTTTGTTTGTTTGTTTGCTTGTTTGTTTGTTTGTGTTTGTTTGTTTTTCTTTTTCTTTTTCTTTTTTCTTTTTTTTTTTTTGTTTATTTGTTTCTCTTTGTTTTGTTTTAGGGGTAGAGGGGAGGGCTTGTGGGAAGAATGGGATGAGGAGGAATGGGCGATGTGCTGCTTGTGTGTTAATTTTATGCCATTCGTTTAATTGTTGATCTATCTATCTATCTATCTATCTATCTATCTATCTATCTGTCTGTCTGTCTTCTGTCTCGAAAACAGGCAGTTTCAATCGTTCGTTGATATGTTTAACATCAAAATAATTATGATTTCATGCTCAGATACAGTCACACACACACACACACACACACACACACACACACACACACACACACACACACACACACACACACACACACCTTGCTTGCGCGCGGTGACACTTCCTTCCATATAACAAGACCACATCACCACCACCCCACCCCCTCACTTTTTTATTTGAAGGAACGTTTCAGGCCCCATTGTGTGAGATGAAAAGTTGTGACAGTATAACGATGTATGCGCGTGTGTGGGGAGAAGGAAGGGAATTAAAAAATGAGGTGTGTGTGTGTGGGGGGGGGGGGGGGGGGGGGTGCTGCAGGCATGGCACAGAGATACACAGATGACAGGTGGGAAGGTGGTGGTGTCGGTAGGGGAAGATGTGTGGGGGGTAGAGGGGAGGGGGGGGGGGGGGGGGGGGGCTGCTGGGAGGATGTGTATGATGGGTCGGGTGGTAGTGGTGGTGGTGGTGGTGATGGTGGTGGTGGTGTGCAGAATGAGAGCAAAATCCTAACAGCGACAACTTCGCATGAAACAGATGTGTGGGTTTGTTGAGTAGGATGTATGTGCGCCGTTCCCACAGACTCGCTGCCACAGTATTATGGAACGGCTTGCCCCACTAAGGGACTAACTAAGCATGACTAGCGACTACTAAGCATAACTAGCGACTAAGACTTACAAAATTATAACAAACACACATATCTTCACAATGCATTAAAAAAATTGATGAGTTGTTCATCTACTAACATTAAGGCGAATATGACTTTAAAGGGGAAAAAAAAAAAAAAAAAAAAAAAAAAAAAAAAAGAGAAAGCATTGCAACAACAAACAAAATAAAGAAAATAATTTCAAAGACGAGAAAAAAAAGAAGAAAAAAAAAAAAAAAAAAAAAAAAATCAGCACACCACCAGACCGAGAGAGTGTATTGATGAGTTGTTGTGTAATTGCTCCCAACATGGCGATTTGACCTTTGAACAAGCATTTCAGCTTATAAAAATCAAACAAATATGAAGCAAGTAAAAGAATTTTTGCGCGGTCCAAAAAGTTACGGAGTGGGGTTAAGGTGGTTTACAGAACGCGCAAGGACTAAACAAATTATCCGACAATATATAAGTGATGTCCTATCGTCAAGAATGTGTGTCGATAGATCGACGAGAGCGAGGAGGGAGAGGGGGAATGCGTTGCGTGTGTGAGTTCGAGGGAGTGTTGTGCAAGAGCAACACGAGGGAGGGCATTGTGGGAGTGACCGGTGTGTGTGTGGTTGAGAGTAGGATTCTGAGCGTGAGTTGTAAAAGAAGGTGTGAGTGTGGGTACAGTAGAGGGATTGTTGTGTGTTGCACGATAAAAGAGCACCCGTTTCTCATTGTGTGTGTGTATGTGCGTGAATAGTCAGCGAACGTGTCAACTCTTGTGTATGCGTCAATGTGTATTGTGTGTGTGTGTGTGTTGTGTGCAAGCTTGCGCACGCGCACACGTGTGTGTGTGTGTGTGTGTGTGTGTTCTTATCCAAATAATATATGCTAAACATTACTATAAAATTTGAACAACAAGCAACAATACATCAATATAATCAATAGTTACCAGGCAGGGCACACATTTATCATCATGTAGATACAGTGCTTCAATAATCAAAAGTATTAGGACATCAATCAGTAGTGGCAATGCATCAGTAAAGTCAGTGATGACAACATTCATTCATCATGATATAATTACAGTCATTAATAAAACAATGGTAACCATATCTCTCAATTTATCATTATCTGGTTAAGAAAGGAAAGCGCGTATCAGTTTTAATATGCAGCAAACAAAAGGGTGTGCTCTGGTATATGTATTTTATCCCTAATAGTAATGACCTGCTGTGAAATGTGTAATTAGTTTTTTCCCTGAAGGATTCTGCATTTTTGGTGCATCGGAAATATAGTGGAAGTGAATTCCAAACCACACTACCAGAGTAAGATAAGCTTGATTTAAAACAGATCTATTCTAGGTGTGGGAATCTGGAATTTGGTTGAATCCCTCGGTTTTTGTTGAGAGAGAGAGAGAGAGAGAGAGAGAGAGAGAGAGAGAGAGAGAGAGAGAGAGAGAGAGAGAGAGAGAGAACAGAACAGAATTCATTCTAAAAAAAAAAAAAAGGCCAAAGCCCCATTTGAGGGGATGTGAACAATGACAATGAATATATGATACAAATGTGAACAAAGCTGTCGTTCCCAATATAAACAGGAGGACTCGGTCAAATGCGAGACTGAAAACAGTTTACCAACTTACAGAGGAAAATAATGGAAATTCAAGAAAGAAAATAATAAATTTTCGAACATTTTGTGACTTGAGAGAGAGAGAGAGAGAGAGAAGAGAGAGAGAGAGAGAGAGAGAGAGAGACGTGGAGAGAGAGAGTCAGTCTGAGCTACCCACAGAGGGGTGGAAAAGGGAGGTGTGGGTTGGGAAAGGGAAAAAAGAGGATGGGGCAAGTGGGGGGAAAATGAAGTGAGCAAAAAGGGAAGTTTAGCGTGGTTACCCAGTGCTCTGATGACTTTCTGTGAAGTCTGAAAATATATCCTTAAGATCAGCAAAGATGTTAAGCGTC
>JADBJO010000884.1:279496-281996 GCA_016801955.1 Conus betulinus
TCATGTGTACTATTCATCCGCTGTGTATCATGAGCACCATGCTATGTATAAAATTATAAATTACAATGTAGAAATGTAATGCACCATGCCATGTATAAATTACAATGTAGAAAAAAAAAAGAAGAAGGATCGTAGAAATCCCACCTTGTTTGCCCGAGTACCACCAGCTGTGGTTGCTCATTTGAATGTATTAACTTTGAAGAACAAACAGAAACTGACTTTTATGAAGAGAGAGAGAGAGAGAGAGAGAGAGAGAGAGAGAGAGAGAGAGAGAGAGAGAGAGAGAGAGAGAACGAACGAATTTTATTTGAACATCGGCCACAGACCATAATTCACAAGGATTTGGGGCGCGGAGCGAGGGAAGTGGGGAAGACAATGGGTCAAGGGCCTTGGGAAGGGGTAAATAATGAAATCATCCACATACATCATGATTACGTTTTACAAATGGATACGTCAATACACTAAAAGAATCAAGATTCAAAAGTATATACAAAGGTATCTACGATAATACACTTTCAGAAAAGAGCGTATATGGACAAAAATAATTAACGTGTCCAACTATTACTTCAAAAGAGAAGAAAAACAGGAGAAAACATTTAAGAAAATGTTGTCAATTTTTAGTAGCATTTTCATCTGAATACACGACCTGAATAAACGTGTCTTCTACGAATTGCATAGAAAATATATATTGAAAAATGTAAAGTTCTTTTATCATCCCGTGGTAGAAGAATCATTGACAGTGCTAATTGTACAATATTTGAAATAAACGTGAGTACTTACATATGAAGTGTTTTCATATTCTACAGAATTAACACAAAAACGGACAATTTCCGTCTTTTGAATTGTGACTATATCTGATCAGATTGTTATTCAAAGGTAAAACATTCAATCACGCATGTGAAAAAGCTACTTAGAGACAAAATACATCAATGCGACAAACATAAATTTCCCTTTCAAAAACGACTTTAAAAGATCTATAGCTTGCATATCTTTCCTCATATCTAACAGCTCCTATCCACTCTTGTAGAAACATATCAATTAATCTCTGCTTGAATATGCCTAAAAACGTACGAACATTGCAAACATCCTGATGTAACCATACAAAGTAGTCTCACATACCAATTCTCTTATGTTTGTTACCCAGCATTTTTTTTTTTTTTTACCATTCTGATCAAGGATTACCTGCATACTATGTGCTTGCCGCGGTAATCTGTTCTGTCCCATACAAATCAGTTTGAACCAATATCGAATCGCGCTTACGTAGGAGTTAATAAAGAGGGGGTATTTCCCCAGTTCCCCGTATACCATTTTGTTTGGGGTCTAGAGCGGAACTCCCAGAAAACGCTTGCATGCTAGCAAGTGAACTCTCTCCCAAACCATCTAAATGATGTGTTCCTCACACTTCAGATGAATGTAATAAAATGGATTTGATTTTGGGGTCAAACAATTTAAAATAAATATGATAACTGATATCCTTGTTCTGGAGGGCTCATATAAAAGTAACTAATGCCTTTTCCTTCTTAGTAATTAAGTGTTCAGGACCACTTCTATCCTGGTATTGTCAAAAAATCCATTGTTCATTTTTACCCAGAAATCTCTCTTTTCTGAATACCATTATTTTTGTGTTATCTATATCAACCGATAATTTCATATCTGTAAAACATGTTTGCAGTATATTTAATTGGTTTTGAAGTCCATCTGGAGTTGTAGACAACAAAACCACATCGTCTGCTATGAGCAGAAGGAATAATTCTATATCGGGCATCAGTTGATTACCATGTCTGCCTTTCTCATTCATATGAGTTGCCAACTAATTGATAAAGATTTCAAACAGTGTTGGGTTTAAAACACATCCTTGACCCTTGGGACAACTGAAAAAGTCAGAGTACGTATAATTTGACCTTACACAAGATATTAGAGAGTTATACATAGCTTGAAGCGCACAGGAAAATTTTCCTTCAATACCCTGATTTCTAATACACTGTAAAAGCTTATCATGTCTTACAGAGTCAAAGGCTTTTTTAAAGTTGACAAAAGCCACACATAGTTTTTTGTTCCACGCTGAGTCAAGCATTTCTGCCCAACTGAATACAGACAGAAAATTTGGTCTTTCGTAGAATATTTTTTCGGAAGCCAGCTTGACTCTCAGAACTCATATTATTAGCTTTAAGCCATGCGTAGAGACGCTTATTCAGTATAGAGCTGTAACATTTAGAAAGTGTGCTTCATAGTGACACTCCTCTGTAATTATCTATTCCCCTTTTTATGAATAGGAATCATTATGGCCTTAGCCCACTCTTTCGGATAAATACCTTTTTAAATATGATGCTGAATAACTTCTTTAGAAAAGGAATACTAATTTCCCTTCCAGCCTTTAGCATTTCTGGCAGTACATCATCCGAACCTCAAGCCACACTTAACTTTAGTTTGTTCACCGCGTATGTTACTTCACTTTCAGATATTTCAGAGATCAGTTAATGTTCTTGCTCATTTAAATCAA
>JADBJO010000884.1:289496-311996 GCA_016801955.1 Conus betulinus
ACACATGTTAACTATTGGATTTATGAGTGTTCACATGAGTACCGGAAGACAGACAGACAGACAGACAGAGAGAGAGAGAGAGAGAGAGAGAGAGAGAGAGAGAGAGAGAGAGAGAGAGAGAGAGAGAGATAAGGGGGGGTGAGGACTTCAACGCGCACGTGTGTGTGTGTGTGTGTGTGTGTGTTGTGTGTGTGTGTGTGTGTGTGTGTGCTCGAGCGTTCCCGCGTAAGAGAGAGAGAGAGAGAGAGGAGAGAGAGAGAGAGAGAGAGAGAGAGAGAGAGAGAGAGACACACACACACACACACACACACACACACACACACAGATGGACATGCACAGACAGACAGACAGACAGACAGGTAGAGACAGAAACAAAGACACACACAGAGACACACACACACACACACACACACACACACACACACACACACACACACACACACACACACACAGAGGCGTTAATAACGACGGAAAAGTGAAATAAGCAGCAATATTTGCTCCTGTCCCCCATCCGCCTGCCTCCCTCACCCCCCCCCCCCCCCCTCGCCCCCCCCCCCCCCTTTTGTTTTTTTTTTTTTATCCAGCCCCCACGCAATAACGGGAAATACAAAAAAGGTTCCTTTCGTATCAACAATTTTGTATATGGCGTTGTAATTATCACATAAGCGAGAGAGAGAGAGAGGGAGGCAGACAGACAGACAGACAGACAGTGACCGACAGAGAGAGAGAGAGAGAGAGAGAGAGAGAGAGAGAGAGAGAGAGAGCACGCCCCAGTTTAAGGAGGGTGTGGGGAGTGGGTGGAAGAAGGGTAGGGCCTGGGGAGGAGGTTGGGGAAGGGTGGGGTGAGAGGGGCAGGACTTGCGCGGTCTGTCGCTTTTAACACATAATTATCCGGACGAGCTATTTCAGCCAGCCAGGAACCGCAGAAGGAGAAGACGACGTGAAAAAAAATATGTGGTACCGTTGCACCCTAGCTGTCGCTGTCACGTGTACTCAAAAGTCTACTTTTTCTTTTCTTTTTCTTTTCTTTCTTTCTTTCTTTTCTCTCTTTTCTTTTCTTTTTTTTTCATTCTTTGTTTCTTTTCTTCCTTTCTTTCTTTCCGTCTTTCTTTTTTTTTTTTTTTTTTTTTTCCCTTTTTTTTGTTTGTTTGTTTGTGTTTGTTTTTAAATCACATAACCACTCTTTTAAACATACATGCCATGTCGTCATTTGAGGCTGTCCTCTTAATCACAACTTTGACGATCACTATTAAGACACACAGGGAAAACGCAGACCTCTAAAATAAATAAAACAATCCCCCCTCCTCCACCCCCCCCCCCCCCCCCCCCCCCCCCCAAAAAAAAAAAAAAAAAAAAAAAAAAAAAAATTGGATCCTGGAATTGCCCATTGGTTCGAATGTGCGTCACATATCCTCGCCAAAATTCATGGCTTTTTTTGTTTGTTTGTTTGAGTGTTTTGTATCTTTCCATCACGTTTTGTGAAAATCGGTGGAGTAATGTTTACTGCCGCTGTTCTTGTTATTGTTGTGTTGTTGTTGTCGTTGTTGTTTTTGAGTAAAACCTTGCTGAACAGATCCCGAAACCTGCCCTGTGATCCGAATCCAATCCAACATTTAACAGGGTTTTAAACTGGGGTGACAGCAGACATTAGTGGAAACATTACAGCAGAAGTAGGAGGATTCTTAGGCCTCTAAGTGAATAGGACACATTGCAAAACAAACTCTCTCTCTCTCTCTCTCTCTCTCTCTCTCTCTCTGTCTCTCTCCTGTGTGTGTGTGTGTGTGTGTGTGTGTGTGTGTGTGTGTGTGTGTGCGCTCAATATGAAAGGAGACTATAAAACTGGGATTTTCATGTTAAAAAATGCATTGAACATTCATATGATAGGTACAACACTTGTTTGTATTACCCTATATTTCAGAAAGCATTTAACATAATTGTATACATTTCCTGATAATCCAATATTTTTAAGTTTGTTTAATAGCTGTGAATGCCACACTTGATCGTAAGCCTTGGTTGTGTCAAAAAACGTAGCCAAGACACATTTACGTCTTGCAAATTGTTTCTTTATATTTGTTGATAATTTCACCAATATTTCTGTAGTAGATCTCTCTTTACGAAAGCCAGCTTGATTAGTAGGAATGATGTCATTTTTTTCACAGTAATATGCTAGTCTATTCAAAACAATTTCTGATAGTTTACAGACGTGTGATGTTAATGCTAAAGGTCTGTAATTTTTAGGATCACTAGAAGACTTTCCTTGTTTATGAACTGGGACAACAATTGTCTGTTTTCCAAATTTTGGGCATGTCGCTACTGTTCCAGCAAGTATTTAGCAAAGCATGAAGAAAAACTACAAGATTTTCAGGTAAATTCTTTAGCATCTGATTAGAAATTGCATCTAAACCAACTGATGATTTCCTTATTGGAATGGCTCTAATGGCTTCTTTAACTTCTTGTACAGTAATAGAAGCATTAATGTAATGCTGTTATCTGGTGGTGGATCATCATATGTTATATTACTTTCTTCTTTTTCTCTGTAAGTTCGGTCAGTGTTTGTTAGACCCTCAGGGCGGCTGACATCAGCGAATAGGTTTACAAAAACTTCTGCTTTCTCTTCAGCAGTGGGTAGATTGTTGTTTTCTATTTTTATGGGATACTGTGGTGATGTCAATCCATTTTTCATAGTTTTCAGTTCTTCCCATACTTTTAAATCCTTACTATGTTTTACTTCGGAGTTACAGAAATCATTCCAATGTTTCAATTTTGCATATTCTATAGCATCATCACTTTCTTTACCCGTCTTCTTCATTTTTTCATGATTACTTGCTGATCTTTTTTTTACAATATATCTTAAATCTTTCTTTTTTCTTGTTTGTTTTTGCGAGTTCACATTCCTTGTTCCACCACACATTTCCATTGTGTTTTTTAGATTTTTTGTGTTTTTTATTTTGGGGATCGATTTATCTGCTGCTGCTGTTAGGATAAATTTACAGAATTTATCATACTGATTGTCTATATTTTCTTCAGTTGAATAATCTAAATCTATGTTTTTAAGGATGTCTTTGAAGAGTGACCAATCTGCACACTTGTAATTATACTTTGGAATAACATCTTCTGTTTTTTTCTTCTTCTGCTGCTATGTTATTTAAAGATATTATGACTGGAATATGATCTGATCCTAAAGAGTCATCTCCCGTTTCCCACACTGCGTTGACTACCAATGATGGAGATACAAAAGTTAAATCAATGGCTGAGGGATTATGGTTAGATATATCTGGAATACGAGTTATATTTCCATTATCAGTATGTAAAGAATAGAATCCGCTATGTTATCTAACAAACGGTTATTAGAAATATAGGAACAACTCTTATCCCAGAAAGGGGCATGTGCATTAAAATCACCCCCAATAACCCACTTATCCGTTTGATCTTGGAACCCTTTCAACCATTCAGTGTTCTTATTATCAGGACCTTTCGGAAGATAAATTGAAGCAACATTAAGAATCAAGGATGAAGTGAACTTAACCATGGCTGCACAGCATGACACAGAGGAAATATTATACACTGGTGGAGTTCTTTCACAAAAGTCCAGGTCTTCACGCACATAAATGGCTGTTTGCACTCTGTCTCCACATTGTTCGTAAACCGGAGGGTGGTAAAATCCAGGTATATATGGTAATTTATCACAGCTCACATTTAAAGATTGTAGTAATAAAAACATGAAACTTATTTGTTACTAAATATTGATTTAAGTATGATAGAGATTTTTCGTTATAGAACGACAATTCCACTGTAAATGTAATGTTTGGCTTTTTATGTGCTTTCATTTATATACCACAATAATTTATATCATTAGACATTAACTGTCTTAGAGATGACTATAAATGAAAACAGAAAATCTTGATGATTGACTGTAAACAGCTGAGAGTCAAAGTAGGACCAGTTTAGTAGAACCAAGGACGTGGAAAAGGCGGAGGGTGAAAACCTTGGCAACTGTAACGAAAGGTTGCGGGTCTCCTCCTCCGTGGCTTTTCCCAAAACATTCCATGCAGGTGTTTGCCCAGGGTCCTCGCGATGGTGCTCGCTCCTCTGGTCGTGGGGTGAACTTCGTCAGCTGTCAGGACTCTTCTGTCTTCCATCCTCAACTCGTTAAAGGAGACGAAAGTAATGTCGTTTTCTGTCTGTAGTTTCTGTCTTGTCATTGCGTTGAACAGATCTTTCTTAATGTCTAGTGTTTTATTTTTGACAGGAGCCACTTGACTTACTACGATCTTGGCTTTGGGAAATTGACCTTTGGCCTCCTTGACGCATTTCTGCATTTCCGTACTGCATTTCTCCGGATCTTTCCCCTTCAAATCGTTCACTCCTACATGCAGAACTACACATTCGGGTTCAGGATTCAGAGATACTTTTGCCTCGTTCAGAGCGCGTGTGCAATGCTCAATCTGATAAGCTTTTCTCTTTGCCACCTGCAGACCGTATGAAAGGCCAAGTCTCCGTGCATCAACCTTCTTCATGATACTGTCATGTATCAGGAGGACACGAGGCAAGTCGCCACCAGATGTAGAAACAGAATGGGATACGCATTTCTTTGTTGTGCCAGAGTGTTTTTGTTTGACGTTTTTTGTTTGTGTGGAGACTTGACGTTTTCTATCTTTTGTTCCACAGATGAGTTACGCAATTTCGCAGAACCTTGTTTGACGTTGCTTTGATTATTTACGTCACAATTCAGTTTTTGTTCTTTGTGTTTTTGTTTCATTAGGTTATTTTCTTTGTTTGGTCTAATGTACGGCTCGTGCAATTCATCTACGCCCTTGTTGTGTTGGGGAGGAGATTTTGCCGGCAGCGATGTTGATGCCACTTTGGCATAAGAGCGGTGAGGCGTTGCGAAGGATGTTTCGGTCGACTCGGTCTGAATGGCGACATTTTCGCTTTTCGATATCTTGAGGTTCGATTCAATGATTTTTGTCTGTTTTTCAACTATTTTCTCTAGACTCAAGATTCGTTCGCTCAGAGTCATTATGAGAGCGTTGAAATCATCACCGTTACTTTCCCGCTTCTCTTTTCGCGCTGTCTTCTGCGTGGTTTTTATTGTCGGCAGGCGTACAAAAACTCGGCTAGCTTCTGCTCTAGTTGTTGACTGTGGCCGCCATCTTGTGTGTGTCTGTGGCCGCTATCTTGTGTGTGTGTGTGTGTGTGTGTGTGTGTTCGCGGTGAGGGAAGAAGAAGGGAGAGGAAGAAGGGATAGAGGTCGGGGTAGGTGCTTAGGTGTCTGCATTTACATGCAGATCGAAATGAAGTAATAATTAAAAAAAACAAAGAAAAAAAGAAGGATCCCAAATAAGACATTCAACCTTGACAGAGTTCATGCTATCTCGGAGAACCTTTCTGTGGTTCTTAATTGTGCGGTTTACACCCATGCCCCAGCCCAACAATCGGCCGGGACCTATGCCGTATAAACCCATAACCATGCAGTGCACAGAGTGGGGGGAGAGGAGGGGGTGGAGGGCCGAGGGTGGGTGGGTGGGAGAGGTGATTTACTCGTGAACTGCAGCAAGGCTGTATGCAAATGCCAACAGGCAATACGTTTCCGTCCAGGCGTCTTTCAAAAGTATGGCATTTTTAGATGGAAATTTAAAGACTGCTGTTTAGCACCCGGCGACTAGATGCCAGTCCAAACCCTACCCACTTGGTGCGCGCAGCAAATGTACGAAAGACATTCACGTAGACACAGTATTTCTAATCTTGAAAGCTTCTTGAAGGCTAACTGAATTCCAGTCGGTAATCCGAGTTGCTTGTTAATTATTATCATCCTTCGTGATAGACATCTTTTAACAACAGTCAGTCTACATCAGAAAGGTTGCCTGAAACGTGCTCAGTATACAGAAAAGAGAGAGAGAGAGAGAGAGAGAGAGAGAGAGAGAGAGAGAGACAGACAGACAGACAGACAAAAGAGAGACAGAGAGAGAGAGAGAGAGAGAGAGACAGAAAGAGAGACAGAGAGAGAGACAGAGAGAGAGAGAGAGAGAGAGAGAGAGAGAGACAGACAGACAGACAGACAGACAGACAGACAGACAGAGAGAGTCCTCCTCCACGTTGTCTTTTCATGAAATCTGTATAATTTGTATATGAATGAATAAAAGAAAAAAATCGTTTTACCTTGATATCTCAATCTTAGTTACTCTGACGCAGTTACGTGACCCGACTATAGTGGTCTGTATTGTTAACCAAGAGGCTTAATTTCGTACAACAAAACCGCCTTTTCCCATGAGGTTGCTACAGATTGTCTCGATATAACATACCCATTTTTTCTGCCCTCCCCACCAATCTCCACACCACTCCCCCTCCCCCATTCTAATCACCCCCTCTTTCCCCTCTGTAAATGTCCCTTGCGATCGACAAGTTCCAGCACACCTCTTCCTCTCCGCCCATTTCTTTTCTCTCTCTCTCTTTTTTTCTTGCCCCCCCCCCCCCCCCCCCCCCTCCCTCCCCCATTCCCCCATTCATCTCACTTTGCTAAATACCTTCTACGTATTTTCATGTCTTATGAAAAATGATTACATGCTGTGCTTTGCTCTCTATTTCTCTCTCTCTCCCCCAACTCTCTCTCTCTCTCTCTCTCTCTCTCTGTGCGTACATGCGTGCGTGCGTGTATGTGTGTTCCAAATTATGTACGTACTTTGTCATATTCATTTTGCTGTTGTTATGCGTGCTAATTCTTATACGTTGTAGTACATTTCTATATGTTTCCCCCAGCCCAGCCCCATCCCCACCTTCCTTCATTATTGTTATTCTTATTTTTTTGTTTGTTTTATTATCATCATTGTTTTTTTTTTCATTTCTCTCCGATTTTCATTTGATGTTCCATTATGATTGCATAACCACTTTGTTTGCTTGTTTGAATTCTTGAAGATGGAACAGATGGACTTCATCCTCGGGTCCAGCTCACCCTGGTCTTCACCACTCTACGTGGTTCCAAAACCAGGTGGCCTTTGTCGACCCTACAAACAACTTAACGCAGCAACCAATGATGATTGTTATTCCTTACCTCACCACCACCATTTCAGCCACCTCACAAGGTGCAAGGTCTTTTACAGGCTCCAGAGGCTACCATCGAATTCCTGTGGCGCCATCTTCTCTCGCAAAGAGTGCCATCGTCACACACCTTTTGGACTCTGGGAGTCTTTTCGTTTGCCCTTTGGCCCCAAGAGTGCTGCTCAGACATTCCAACGCCTCGTGGATGGTATCCACCAGAATATTCATTTCACTTCTGTCTACATCAGCGACATCCTTGTAGCCTGCCACACAAAGAGCATGAGCTCAAGCATCTCTGACAGCTTTTCCACCTCCTTTCTTCCCGATCGACTGGTCACCAACAAGACCAAGCGTGTCTTCGGTGTTTGTGAACTGGACTTCCTTGGCCATCGTGTCACCGCTCACGGGTTACGTCCACTCCCACACAGAGTAGCCTCTTTTTAAGATAGCCTTTCACCACTGATCGTACAGGCCATCAGCGGTTTCTGGGAATGATGAATCACTACCACCGTTTCATCCCACATGTTGATGATATCCTAGCCCCACTCAATATTCAGGCAAATGGTAAGAGTTACCCTACTTGTTTGTTATTTACTGTTCCATGCCTCCTTTCCTTCTCGTACCAAATCAAACCGAGGTTATCTGTTTGTTACTATTCGTCTGTGTGCTTGTTCGACTATCTTCAAGATGAAATAGGCTGTGCCAGTCTTGAGTAAACAATAATTTGTGACTGTTCTTTTCTCCAGTTGTTGCTGTGTAGATTGTAGATGTCTAAACAATAATTTGTGGCTGTTTCATTTCTCCAGTTGTTGCTGTGTAGATTGTAGATGTCTAAACAATAATTTGTGACTGTTCATTTCTCCAGTTGTTGCTGTGTAGATAGTAGATGTGTCAAATACAGCCTATATGAGCAAGCTTGGAACATCTTTTTAAGGGGTGGGGGTATGTCTCCTTGATTAAACTGCGTGCTCTGTGTTTGTCATTTCTGCTGGGCGGTTCGGTGACGTAAGCAGCATTCGTTTGGAGTTATGAGCATGCATTTCTTTCATCAGGTGAGCAAGAGTGACCCTACTTGTACTTGTTTGTTATTTAGTGTTCACTGTTCCCTGTCTCGTTCATGATTTCCTTTCATACAAATCATACAGACGTTAGCTCTATTTGTTGCTGTTCGTTTTTGTGTGTTTGTTTGACTGTCTTCAAGATGAAAAAGGCTGTGAAGCCTTAAATAAACGTTAATTTGAGTTTGATGAGTTTCCGATCCAGCGGACGAAAGGCTCGGAGCAGGCAATACAAATAGATCTGCCTTCAAAGGAATTATGATGGTTCCCTCAAGCAGCTAGTGATGAGTTTTCATATCTATATTTTTTTAATTTCATGTTCCCAGTTTCTCCATCTTCAACGCCCCCCCCCCCCCCCCCCCCCCCCCCCCCCCAAGTCCAAATGTTTGCCAAATCATTACTATGAAGACAGTTGAGCTGTTGGCCTGCGCTTGTTTCCCCCCCCCCCCCCCCCCCCCCCCCCCCCCCCCCCCCCCCCCCCCCCCACTATTAGATTGTTCGTCTTTGCATTTGTCTGACTTTATTCAAGTTTAAAAGGCTGTACCAGTCTTGAATAAAAGTTACTCTGTGTTACGTTTTCTTATGGGAGCAAAAGTTACCCTATTTATTTACTCTTTATTGTTTACTGTTCCCTGCCTCACTTCTTTCTCAATTTCGTTTCGATTAAATCGAGGTTATTTGTATTTGTTTCTGTCCGTCTTTGTGTTCGTCTTTTGATCTCCCTTGCATCCTTGGGTGGATCTTCGGGCGTAGGCTCAAAGATTGTCCCCTACATTTTATACTGTTTGCATAATATCTTTAGTTTTTCAGCAGCTTTTTTCCTTCCCCACACTTTCGTTTGGTTTCATAGTTACTACCCTTCGCTGGCTGCTTTGGGGGTGCTGTTGGATTCTTTTTTTGAAACCTTGGTGGTGAGAACACCACGGTATTATGGACTGTGGTGTGTCTCTATTTGACGCCAGGAACGCAGACTTGAACAGCCGTGTTTTCCAGATGAATTCGGACGAAAGACATCGGAACAGAAAATACAAACAGATCTGCCTTTAAAAGGAATTACGATGGTTCTGTCATACAGCTAAAAAATTTTACATATCTGTAATTTATATTTTTTTTCATGTTCCCAGTTTCCTCATCTTCACACAACCCCACCCCCTCAAAGTCCAAATCTTTGTCAAGTCATTATTATGAAGACAGTTTAGTTGTTGGCCTGCACTTGGGCTTTTTTCGCCCACTATTAGATTGTTTGTAATTTCTGAATTTATTCAAGTGTTAAAAGGCTGTGCCAGTCTTGAATAAAGGTTACTTTGTGTTAGGTTTTCTTATGGGAACAAAAATTACCCTACTTATTTACTGTTTTTAATGTTTGTTCATTTCTCCAGTTGTTGCAGCTGTGTAGTTTTGCACAGAGCAAGCTTGATGTTTTTTTTAGGGGGGGACGTTTTTTTTTTTCTTATTCTATGTGTTGTTATTTCTACAGGGCGATTTGCTGTCGTAAGCAGCATTTCATTGCTGGGAGTTCTTCACAGTTCAACGGCACACGTGGCCTTTCAAACACTTGTATTGGAAATCCTGTTATGTGACCGTTTCTACACTGAAAGTTATTTTTTAATCGACACGTACACCAACACATGTATACGTTCACACACACACAAACGCCTTTAATGTCAGATATGGAGTTTATTAATTTCATCCAACAAATTCTTTACAGAAATCTCCACTACGTATGCACTTGCGCACACATATCACACACTCTCTCTCTCTCTTCCTCTCTCTCAGGCATAAATGAAGTACATACCCAGAAGTACTGACAGTTTTTTCTCAAAATGAAAACAAATCAAGACAACAAGAAGACTTCTGCATTTTCAGCACGACTTTCAAGACACTGCGCAGAGATTTCATTCAAGTTGGACTCGCAGAAATTATTTAGATCAAACACACAAAATCGCCGCTAAATATTACCACCATACCTGCTAACACTACCGCCTGTACTTTTTCCACTGCTATACATAGCCTTTGGAACAGCGGTTAGTGTTGTTAAATTATCACATCCTTTGACTACAATCACAACTGCATGAGGTCTTATCTTCCTCCTCATCTATTGCTAATTCTCACACTAATCAGACTTGCTTTCACAAAAGACAAACGAGCTGTCCACATTCACACACATACTGACAGAAAATCGTATTGTCATATTGCGCTGACATGCACACACACTTTCCCCATGAAGAGTTTCGTATCACAATTTCTATACATATACTGCATTCATATTCAACTAACTATAAAAATGCATAAAATTAACAAATTTCGAAGAACCCTTTCCGAAAGCTCACAGCACTTGTACATGAACATTTTTCATGCCATACAAACATACACTTCTCAGTGACAATCTTTTTTCTTTTCAGTTTCTTTGTATAGTACACAGAGAGATATAAAAAGCAGCATAAAAAACAATACAGATAAAATTCAGTACTCTTCAAACTACTTTATCCAGAAGATATAGACAGACAGAGAGAGAGAGAGAGAGAGAGAGAGAGATTTAGACTTAAAAGTGGTTCCACAACACTTGTAATCACCAAATCACTGACCTTCTGAAACTGAAAAAAACACATAACCACTTTTTATTTCACAATCCGACAGCAAAATGATCAAAGACAGCAAATAAAGGTACATGACTTACTGGAATGGCACAGAAACTTTGACAGAAGTAGCATCAAAAAAGAAGTCTGCATGGAACTTTGCATACAAGTAACTGATTTTAGCATTCCATTCTTCAATTCTATCTAAACATTTCAATTCTCTTTGTGAAATAGATTCACCCCTTTTTTTCATAAAAGATCTCTTCTGTTAACAAATACAATTTCCAAAACAACTTCTCTTAAAGACTTCAGACATAATATCCTAAATTAACTGAATCAAAACACCTCTTTGAAATCCTGGCAAAAGAACTTTCTTGGTTAACTGTTTTGAACCTACATGATTCATTACGTCATATATAATGTTCCCTGTATTCTGTTTGACATGACATAAACCGCGTCAAGTACTTGTTTATTACTTTGCGCAATGATGTTTGAAAATCTGGTTGCAGCAAAAGATGATCCTTATTTTGTACATAATATTCAGAGAAGCAGTTAGTCGCTGCTGCCATTTTGCATCAGTTCTGACCCAATATTCCTTTGCCTTTGAACTACGTTAGTTGAAGAATAATACCAACCCAGACTTTCATTCTGCAGCATTCATTATTTTCATTTGATTTACACAGCTGTGCATGATAAATGCTTACTTCATTCTTTTTTTTTTCTCTCCGTGTCACCTGTTTCCTCATCACCATTTTTCATGATCTGCTGATGTAATTGACCTTTTTTTTTTTTCTTGTCAGCCACACACCTGCTCTAAGATCAAGTAAAACGTCTTCCTTTAATTCATTCATCACATAGTGACAATCATTCCTGATGTTGACCCCAACAGTTCCAAACACTGATTCAGGATGCATGACAACAAAAAAAAAAACCAACCCAGAAATCTTATCTAATCAGCAACAAACATTTCAAACGCATACACAGAAACACATACAAAAATACATCCTAGCACCAATCTCTATCGAGAAACATTTTAAAAAAAAAAAAAAAGGCGTGGAGAACAGGGACAGCACAAGGAAGGGGATATGAAAACGCAAAGCAAAAGCAGCCCAAACTTAACAACCATCTGCACCAAAAGCAAAAGTATAGCTTAAAAAGACATTTTTCTTTTTTTTTTTTTTTTTTTTTTACAACAAGACTGGAAGAGAAGAAGGGATTCTGACTAGCATGGTTTATGTGTTAAAGAATCCCAACCTTAAACGGCACACAAAGGAAAACAGCGTTCGCCAAATTTCGCCTAAGTTTCATGGAACAGAAAGGGTCAGCCTGACAAAAGAGGAGCGGAGAGTTCCTGATGGCGCTCACAACTGAACCAGATCAGCCAGGCAAGCAGGGGCAACAGCGACGACTGCACCCATGCTGACATTACAATTTCATGTTCAAGTTTTGCTTCAACAAGAAGTGAGTGTAAAGTACAGAGATGGGCTGTGATATGTTTGGTTCAAGGAATTCTGATGCATGTTTATTACAGCTCAAGGGGTTCTTGGAAATTCACCGTCGGTTTTTCTCATTTCAGTGACAGTGTTCTAATGCCCTGAGTCAGAGTAAGTAGGGTGTCATGCACCTGGTGAGTCACCTGCTAGGAATCACAAACACACACACACACACACACACACAGGGGAAGAAAACTGAACATACGGCATGCCATGGAGCACAGCTGTGCAAGGGAACGTCAAAAAGGCTCATCTAAGTTTGACTAGGTTTCAGACCACTGGCTTTAGGAACGCTTTCCCCTTTTGTTACTTTTTTTTTCCCCCCAAGAAGCACACCTGAAATGTCAAGCACACATGAACACTTCCTCACAATACACCTCGTCAACAGAGCACTTTCTCACAAATTACTTCCCAGTGGAATACTTCATAACATTGTGTCTTCAGACACTGGAAACCGACTCACTTCACACTTGAACATTTCAATCACAAGTCCCTTCTATGTCGGCCTTTACAATCCAAAGTTACCTGAAGGTTTTCACAAGCTACCAGCATTAGACCCAATACACGTCACACTAAATGATCAACCAGCATATTTACCAATGAAAACAAATACTGACAACTGCACTCCCATACACACACACCCTCACGTGTATGCATGCATGTACACACACAGACAGACACACACACACACACATACATGCACACACACACACACTCTCTCCACTGGCATTCTTCGAGAGCAACTAAAATTCATGTACACACATTGTATTAAAAAAAAAACTGCCCTACTAATCAGATCTTGCAGGCGCTAAGAAAAAAAAAACAACTTAATCAATGCATATCAAATCAATTCACTAAATATTGTAACAAGTAACTTCAGGCATTTAACACCATCATACATCCATCTTTCCAAGTTCCTCTCACACTAAAAAAAATCCAGCTGACTGAAACACAGCAAGTACCTTTACTTGCTTACTTACTTTTTGTACTTTTAGTCATTGAAACTGCTTTCCCAGATGACAAGAATCAAACTTTCTCACTGCACACACACCATTTTCCTTTGTATTATTCAGCCACAAAGTTCTGGGATACTTCCAGATGCCTTCTGCCTTTATCCATCTCACAGCCATTTTTTTTTTTTTTTTTTTCATTTCATTTGGCAACTACTTTTCATCCAATCTTCTAGCCGAGAACATCCACTTTCTAAAAAAAAAAAAAAAATCCAAGACTGATCATGTTTTTTTGTGTGCTATCAGGCATACCAACAAAACTCTAAACCAAGTTATCCACAAAGGTTGTGAAGTACAGAACTCTGACAAACTCTGTCCTCCCCCCCTCCCCCAACCCCTTTTGTCATGCTCATTGTCTTTGAGTCAAAAATACCTGTAGCAGATGAGCAAAATGGAGAATTTTGTATTTGATGATGTAAACACTGCAGTTTGATCTTGGCAAATGGCTGATTAGAGCAGCCATGTTTAAAAAGAAAATCCTCCCACACTGCACCTTCTTTCAGCCCACTCAAGCCCGCTGAATTTATTACAAAAAGCTCCCAGCACACTCACATGCACCTAGACAACAACACCAAGTATTGCCCCTCTTTTGGAATGCCACTTTCACAGTTCAGCAGCAGCAAGCATCACAAGCTGCTGCAGGTCTCTGAACCCCTCCACCTCAAGCACAGCCAACAACAGCTAACAAGCTGTGGTCGTCTCTGAGCTTTCTGCCCCATCGAGGCAGCACTTGCTCTCAAGCTGTCCTTGGTCTCCGAGCCGTCCACCCCTCAGCACAACAAGGCTTGCTTGTACGCTGTACTTGACCTCTCAGCTGTCCATTCAAGGCACAGCCACACTTGCGCTTGAGCTGTACGTGGTCTTTGACCCACCCATCCCAAGTGTTGGTAACACTTGCCTGTCAGCTGTATACTATCTCAGAGCAAGTCATCCACAGCACAACACTCACTCACTCACAAGTACAGTAAAACGTGCTCACAATCTGTACATGGTCTACAAGCTGTCTCCCCCAACAAGCAGAGTCGCCACCCTTGCTGCTCACAAGCTGTACTTGGTTTCTGAGCCGTCCACGCCTAGCAGCACGACTGAGCGGCTGTCGGTCCACACCAGGCGGGCCAGCTTCAGGACATTGGTGAGGGGTGGTAGCGCAATCTCATTGGCCGTGTACTGACGCACGCATTTGGTCTGCTGAGAACCCAGGCTGAATATGGACGAAGAGGCCGTCTGTACACACCAACACATTAGGTCAACAAAGAAAAAAAAAAAGTTGACCATTATTTTGGTGGTCAACAGAATTTCACATGTGTGTTTTTATTATGCATATTTGATTTAAAAAAAAAGAAATAAAAAACTACCAAACCATCCCCAGCAAACACTGGTATGTGTGCACCAGATTCAGATCATACAAATATTACAAACAGTTCTTAGTTAACTTGAAACAGAAAGCTGTCTGTTTGCTTGGGCCGTCTTACCATTCACATGTGAGATAGGTTCAGCTTGTTTCATCAAGGAAGTGTCACTGCATATGGACTAGTCCATATATGCTACACCACATTTGCTAAGTTCTGAGACCGCATAGTGCAGGAGCTAAAGTTGAAGGCTAAATCAAGTATTGACCAAGATGAGAGAATTAAGATGAGGGTCTCATGGCTGTGACTTACGAGATGTCTGACCTGTGCAATAGCCCAACACGCAGGTCAGACTTTGGGTTCTTACTCCCTTACTGAGGCCTATTGCTCTTGCCAGAGCATAGGCCATCAACAACTGCCTGCCAACGTCCACGGTCCTGGGCAATCTTTTCTGATTCACTCCAGCTGTAATCCATCTGCTCGGTGTCCGAATCCAGGTCCCGTTTCCTGGTGTTTCTTGGTCTTCCTTGCTTCCTTTTGCCTTGGGGATTCCAGGTCAGGGCTTTTCTGGTGGTGTTGTCCGGGGACTTTCAAAGTGTGTCCTATCCACCGCCATCATCTTTTGCGGATGTCTTGCTCTACTGGGAGTTGGTTGCTTCTTTCCCACAGCTCTTTGTTGCTGATTGTCTCTGGCCAGTGGACGATGTGGAGGATCTTTCGCAGGCAGCTGGTAACGAATGTCTGCAGTTTTTGAATGGGGTTTTTTTGTGGTTCGCCAGGTCTCTGATCCATATAAGAGGACGGATTTGACGTTTGAATTGAAGAGGCTGATTTTCATCCTGATGGTGATTAATTGAGATTTCCAGATGTTTTTCAGAGTGATGAAGACTGCTCTTGATTTCCCTATTCTGATTTTCACATCAGTACCAGTTCCCCCTTGCTGGTTGGCTATGCTGCCCAGAAAGGTGAAGCTGCTGACTTCTTCCAGTGGGGCTCCATCTAGTATCACAGGGTCTGGACTGACTGTGTTAATTTTTAGCATTTGGGTTTTCTGCGGGTGGAAGGTAAGGCTGCAAAGATTGACAGGTCGACGTTTTGTCCTGCATCTGTTGTCTGGTACTGGAGAGCAGGGCCAGATTATCCGCAAAGACCAGGTTGTGGAGCTGGGTCCTGAGTGTCCACTGTATGCCATTCCTCTTTTTCTTCTGTCATCTTCTTCATCACCCAGTCAATGGCCAGAAGGAACAGGAATGGTGAGAGGAGACAACCCTGACAGACTCCGGTCCTCACCTCAAATTGGCATGTTGTCTGTCCTGCGTGAACCACCTGGCATGCAATCCCTTCATAGGATTTCTGGATCAAATTGGTGATCTTTGCTGGTGCTCCATAGTGCTGTAATAGTTGCCATAAGCTGTCAAAGGCTTTTTGAAAGTCCACAAAATTTATGTAGAGTGAAGTGTTCCATTCTAAAGTTCATTCTAAAGTTTGTTCCATTATGATCCTTAGCGTGGCAATCTGGTCTGTGCAGGAGCATTCTTTCCGGAAGCCTGCTTGTTGGTCCGTAAGTGTTTTGTCTACTTCTTCATCCTTCATTCTCTCTAAAAGAATCCTGTTGAAGACCTTGCCTGGTACTGACAGGAGAGTGATGCCTCCATAGTTTCCGCAGTTGCTGAGATCCCTTCTTTGGTAGTTTAATGATGTGTCCATCTTTCCAGTCTGTAGGGACCTCTTCATATGTCCACATCTTCTCAAAAAGTGGTTGAAGAATGTCTGCTGAAGTGTCGATGTCAGCTTTCAGTGCTTCTGCTGGAATTGCGTCTGGGCCTGCTGCCTTTCCATTCTTCATTTTCTTGATAGCACTGACGATTTCTTCCCTGGTTGGTGGATCACAATTGATTGGCAGATCAGTTTCTGCCACTGGGATATGTGGAGCCTCTTGTGGTGCTGGTCCGTGGTGATCAATATACATTTTTCTTGTCTCTTTTCACACTCTGTCTCACTTCCTTGTGGGTTTCACTGTGGTCTGCCTGGGCTGCTGCTTTCTCTGCTCTCTTGTTCTGCTCCTGTTGATTTGTTCTTTCCTCTGTTTTTCGTTCATCGATTTTCTCCAGGGTTTCTGTTGTGATCCAATCTTTGTGTTGTTTCTTTTTTGATCCAAGACCCTCTTTGCACGTTGATAAAAGGCTTCTTTTGTTTCGGTCCAATGGGTGCCTATGTCTGTATCTTCTGTGTGTAGGTCTTGTAGGGTTTGGAGTCTACTCTTAGGGACAGTGTGAATGAGTCTCTGTAGTACTGTTCTCTAAGTAGCCCTACACTGAACTTTTTCTCTTTTTCCTGTTGGTTTCACTGGGTTCTTCAACTTGAACTTTATTTTTGCTGTCAGAAGGTGATGGCCTGATGCTATATCTGCCCCTCTCTTCCCTGCGACGACCGTCTGAATTTCTTGGAAATGCAGACGTGGTCGATTTGATTTTCAGTTTCATGATTTGGTGACACCCATGTTGCTTTGTGAATCCTTTTGTGTGGAAATATGCTGCCGCCAATGATTAGGTTGTTCATCCCGCAGAAGTGTGTGAGTCGTTGGCCGTTTTTGTTCATGTCACCTACTGCTTGGGTGCCCGTAACTTCTTTGTATCCTTGATTGTCATCTCCTACCTTGGCATTCATGTCACCCATGAGAATGGGTGATGTCTTTGTCCTTCAGCTTGTTCAATATGGTCTGCAGTCTGTTGTAGAAGCTATGTTTGTCCTCTTCATCATGGTCGGTGCATAGCACTGTACAATGTTTAGTTTGATGTCTTTGGGTACCTACCTAAAATTGCCTGTACCATTATTATCTTTGTATGCATGTGTGGTGAGTGTACGTGTGTGAGTGTGTATGTGAGCATGGGTATGTGGGCATGGGCCCAACCAAATCTGCCTGCGAGTATATGCAGTGCATGTGCTTGTGTGTGCGTGTACATGTGTGCATGCGATGGTGTGTGTGCTTGTGCATCCGTATGCATGTGCACAAGACCATGTGTATGCCTGTGTGTGCATGTATCTGCGCATGTGCATGTGTATGCGTATGTGTGATCTCCAGCACGCACACATCTATGCATATGTGTGTATTTATATGTGTGTATGTATGTGTTCCTCTTATATGGTTATGCACGCACATGCGTGTGTGTGTGTGTGTGTGTGTGTGTGTGTGTGTGTGTGTGTGTGTGTGTGTGTGCACGTGCGTGCATGTGTGCCTGCATACGCACCTTTGTGCATATGTGTGCATCTGCATACGTGTGTGTGTATGTGTGTTTGTGTGTGCATGCATACGTGCTTGTGCATGCGCGGATATGTGTGTGTGTGCATGTGTGTGTGTGCGTGTGTGTGTGTGCATGTGTGTGTGTGTGTGTGTGTGTGTGTGTGTGTGTTTTTGTGGGTGCGCATGCGCACGCATCTTTTGATTATTTGTGGAAAATGAACATTCAGAAGAGGATATAATAACAACATCAGCACACACACACACACACACACACACACACACACACACACACCCCCCAATACATACACACTCAAACCTATGGGGCTCCACACACAAGATAAAAAAGTAAACAATATGAACACACCACTGCCTCAATCAAGCAGCCAACACACCAGAATTTGGCAAGTAACATCAAGATGACAAGGCTGAAGAGCACTTGCCGGGCTCCTTCTGATGTGCATATTTTGCGCATCATGATGCATGAAATACCCTTCACAAATGTGCCCAAGATGTCATTTGACTCTCAAACTTAAAATGCAACAGCCACTCGAGTCAACCCTTTGAATTTCTGCAAATCAAAGTTTACTGTGCTGGCCAGCAGTTAAGGCTACAAAGGTGTCCATTTCATACCATCATCTATCCAGTCCTGAACCAACAACACCTAAAGGTGTGACCCCTGCCCATGTGATATTACCATATACTTCCAGCCATGCCTCAACACACACAATTACAAAGTGTAACAATCTTTGTCCATTTCACATTACCATACCTCCAGTCCCGACTCGACAACACTAAGAGACAAGGCAACAAACGGGGAAGACAGGAGAGAAGGGACAGGAAGAGGACAGGAAGGGGGCACGCAGGGAACAGGGAAGCAGACTGCAGAGGTGGAGAGGTTGGGAGAAGAGCTGTTGGGCTGGGGGAGGAGGGGAAGAGGAAGAGGGACGGGGAGGGCTGTAGGCGTGGGGGGGGGGTAACACGGAGTCCCAGGCATTACCTGATAAAATTTGATCCTCTGGTCTTTGTGGGAATACGTGGCCAGGAACTTGCCATCAGGGCTGACTGCCACCGCCACCACTGGCCCATGGTGGGCATGTATCATCTGCAAACACACAACACATTAACACATACCAAAACAAACACATTAACATATGTGAACACAGACAGTCATACATTTTCACAGATCAAATCATTTGGACTTATGCATATAAAGTCTATCACTGCATTTTCATGAGTCGGATTACCTACACATACATACTCCTCCAAACACACATGTACAGCACACTGAATATATTTTCATGAATCAAAACATGCGCAAACACACACTCATACATACACAATGCACTCATGTATTTTCCTGAATCAATTTATCTATAATAACAAATATGCAAGTACCCACTGTGTTTAGGCATCAAAGCACACATTTACAGTGACAGCTTTCCTTTTGTTTAATTTTCATGGGCAAAGTGCTAAAATGGACTCATTGTTATCACATAATGTCTTATGTCGGCCATTTTTTTTTTTTTTTTTTTTAATTCAGCAGACTTGCACAGAATGACCAACCATACAAGTTACAAATGACTGTAAAAGTTATTTCCTTTTAAAATGTACAGATTTTTTAAAGTTAAAAAATTTCAGCATTCACCTCAATTACAGTCACCAAATCCTAAATATTGAATGTAAAAGTACATGGGTATAAAGAAAGTTTGTGAGCAGCGCACTGGGAAGAATTAGATTTCTTCCCATCAAAGTAACATTCCTCTTGTCATACATACATTTTCTGGGTCTGATCCCGACATTTATATGTTTGATCACCTCTTGACATAAGAACTGCCTTCATTCTGCCATTTTGTTCCAGGAAAGTGCAACCTTAGACCCATCTTGAAACGACACTATCAGTGAGAAAAACACACAGCTTTCAGTCAACAGGAAAGAACACATGTAATCAAAATAATGCTGATGCACAGTTCCTTTTCCTCAAAGTTTGCGCTCATATTAAAAAAAAAAAGAAAAAAAAATTCTTGTTTTGCTGTTATTCTAACTCTGGCATGTCACAGTGTGTGGTAGGTATGCTGACATTTAAACTTCAGCTTATACCACCACAGAGCTAATGCACACTTCACTACAGGCTGAGCTGGGCTAATGCATAGGTCAGACATCTACTAAGTTGTAGCCACAAAACCTCTCTTCTAAAACTCTCATCTTAGTCATCAATTCTTCGATCCATTAGCTTTAAAAATCATGCGCAGTGTGGTCTTGAAACTTAGCAGATGTGGTGTAGCGTATATGGACTAGTCCACATGCAGTGACACCTCCTTGATGAAACTGAAACTCACTAACAATGAAAGGCACTGCCTGAGTCATGCTGCTTGATGTGGCATTGTGACATACTTCCCTGTGACAGAATCGACAGTGCATGTGCTGTTTTGTCCAACGTGACACTTGTGCTTTACTTTTCACCGACAGGCCCTCGTGTCTCTCGAGTCCCCCTCTCCCCAAACTCACTCCGTCCCCTGCTCCTTCTTTTTCCTCTGGCTAGGTCCTCACCTGGCACTTGGTGTGTGCTGCTTCATCTCGTACAGCGCCAGTCCCCCGCTCTTGGCCCCTACCCAGATCCTCTTGGTGTGGGCGCAGTACGACACCATGCTGAACCTGAGAACAGTCCTCCACACCCTCACAATGCACTCCCTTCATCAACACTTGTCCTGAGTAAATAAGTAAATAATGTCACTTACAGCCCAGCCCAGCCGACCGTGAAAGGCCATATCAGGACTGTCACCACACTGAAGTCGAGTCACACAAGTCATATTACAATTAAAAAAAAAAAAAAAAAAAAAAAAACACTCATTCACACAACTCTTTAGAACATAACTTCCAAAAACACACGGAATTGTGTTACCCTAAGTAATACCACGCCACGCTGAACTTCAAAAACATTCTCCTCCCAACCCTCTTGACTTCTCTCTCTTACACCACCAGTCACCACCACATAATCCAAGGAAACACCAAGCTAAACCTGAAAACAACCTTTCGTCCCACGTCATCAACAATCACTCGACACAACCCAGGTTCCTCAGTGTCACCAACAACATTCACCACATGCCGTCTGTATCTAGCAGAACTGAAGGTCTGGCATCCTGCTTCTCCCTGTGAGCAAGACAGGGCAGATGCTGACACCAGTGTTTCAACCTTCGGAAGTTATGGCTATGTTTACATGTCTTAAGCCCTAAGTTCGAAATGTTTTATGTGCCAAAGTCACTTCACTCCCCTTTAAGTTACCCTCAAGGTGAGACTTCACCCTGCTTGGCGTTATCCTAAAAGATCAGGCTTCACCTTGCTTTAAGTTATCTTCGTAAGTCAAACTTCACACAGCTTTTAGTTATCCTCAAAGGTCAGATTTCACTCTATTCTCAAAGGTCAGAAATCAATCTACTCTGAAACAGCCATTTTGCACTGAATCTGAGAAAATAGGTGGTTTCTCGTTCCTCGTTTTCATTGTCCTAAATGTTGTTTGTTTTTTGCCTGAAGAAGATCCAAGAGGTCAAAATGCAATGTGTTTTGTCCTGTAATCTGTTTGTCTGCTTCTTCTGCTGCGGCGGAACTAACACCATTTGTTTTTAAAATTTTGCTTCATTTTCCGCCCTCAGTCACCCGTGTTTTGAAATTATCCAGAAAGGTCAAATGTCATCCTGCTTTGCACTGGCCTCAAAGGTCAGATTTCACCTGCTTTTATACTCTCCTCAAAGGTCAGACTTCACTCTGCTTTATACTCTCCTCAAAGGTCAGACTTCACTCTGCTTTATACTTTCCTCAAAGGTCAGACTTCACCTGCTTTATACTCTCCTCAAAGGTCAGACTTCACCTGCTTTATACTCTCCTCAAAGGTCAGACTTCACCTGCTTTATACTCTCCTCCTCAAAGGTCAGACTTCACCTGCTTTATACTTTCCTCAAAGGTCAGACTTCACCTGCTTTATACTATTCTCAAAGGTCAGACTTCACCCTGCTTTATACTCTCCTCAAGGTCAGACTTCACCTGCTTTATACTCTCCTCTAAGGTCAGACTTCACCCTGCTTTACACTCTCCTCAAAGGTCAGACTTCGCCCTGCTTTATACTCTCCTCAAAGGTCAGACTTCGCCTGCTTTATACTATCCTCAAAGGTCACACTTCGCCCTGCTTTATACTCTCCTCAAAGGTCAGACTTCACCCTGCTTTATACTATCCTCAAAGGTCAGACTTCACCCGGCTTTATACTATCCTCAAAGGTCAGACAGTGACATGTGTACAAAAATACATCTCTGAGAGAGAGAGAGAGAGAGAGAGAGAGAGAGAGAGTGAGAGAGAAATTAAATGTTACTTGTAGAGGGGAAAGAATGAACACTTCACATATGCTGTTTTCACGTGACAAGTATGTTCTTTCATCCGAGATAATAAAGATGATCGAAAAAAAAAAAAAATAAAAGGAAAAAAATTTAACAGGCATTCACATTGGAATAAGTCATCAAATTTAAATCATTCACAACACACACAAACAACATCTTGAATACAGACCGACATAGTTGTGTGTACATGTGAGAGAGAGACAGAGACAGAGATACAGAGAGAGAGAAAAGAGAGCATCTTTGTGTGTGTGTGTGCATGTGTGTGTGTGTGTGTGTGTGTGTGTGTGTGTGCGTGTGTGTGTGTGTATGCATGCACTGGCTGCTTGACTGTGTGTGTGTGTGTGTGTGTGTGTGT
>JADBJO010000884.1:316996-329496 GCA_016801955.1 Conus betulinus
CCAAAATGTGTGTACACATCTTCCAAATTTTCTTAATTTTCATAAAAGCATGGGGTCCTTGCTATTGTTCCGATGTCATCCAGGCGTGAGTTCACATGCACAATTTTGCACAAGTCATCACTTTTTGGTTGTAGCGCTCAAACACAATAGTTATACACTGCAAGTGCCACTACCACTCAAGAACTTTGTTTTCAGATTTTTTTTTTTTCTCGATGTATTTTTCCAGTTTGTCATATTCATCGTATTTTTGCCAAACATAAGTACAAAATACGGCGAAATCATATGAATAAACAGGTGTGATCACGCTCGTGATGAACACCCAGTGCTGCCAGCCTTACCTGGGCACTCGTTTCTCGGCGTCCACGCACAGTTCCAGCAGCCCCATGAGCACAGCGGAGATGTCCAGGTAGGGTTCCCACACCGTGAAGCCGCGGCCCAGGAGGTCGATGGCGGCACGGCGGATCGGGGAGTAGGCCGGCAACTTGCTGTGGCCGGGGACAGGAGCAGGAAGGTCAGTGCGCGACCTGGGGGGTAAAGGTCACACGTCATGTTAACCCCGTTGTGACCGGGCTTGCCTCAGGGCTGTTGTGGTGATGGCCTGGTAAATGGTCGCTTTACATAACCTGATCAATCGTAATTTCATAATCAAAACAGTTATACTCTTCGCTGTTGCTGTTACTGTATTCACTATGTGATCAACACTACCACTTCTCAAAGGTACTTTCCTCTTTAGAAACTTTTTACTAGGAATGGTGTCTTTTCACCATCACTAGAATGGCGTCTTCTAGGTCAAGCAGTTGCATGATTCTTTGCTAGACAGACCATGCTATTTGCTTAGCCCCCGCTCACTCCTGTTGTCTTCCTGCATTTCCTTCCTTACCCCCCTACTGCTTTCCCCAAACCATCTGTCTCCATTCCGATCCCCACTGCTTTCCCCCCCTGTTTCCATCCCCCCCCCTTTACACACACAGCACATGCACACACACACACACACACACACACACACACACACACACACACACACACACACACACACACACACACACACACACACACACACACACCACACCACACACACTCACACACACACACACACACACACACACACAGATGGTGGACACTGACTGGTCTGCCTGGACAGGGAATGGCTGGCCAGGCTGAAGCCTTCCTGGCTCTTGCCCTTCTTCTCCTTCTTGCCCTCCTCCACCTTGCGGCGACTGGGCTCGATCTCCTGGCCAAACTCCGCCCCGATCACCCCCAGCATCACGATGGCCGTCGCCTGCTTCCGACGGTTCTCAAACGACAGGGACGTCTTGGACAGGAGGTCACCTGAAAGGTCACACAGGTTCGTACCATGTTACCTCACATCATTTGCTTGAGAAAACACTTTGAAGCTGCTTCATATCATTTATCAGGCATGATACTGGAGTAAAATCGTTTTTCCCTGAATTTTTTTTTTTTTTTTTTGAAAAAATAGCCTTACCTTGATAGGGAAAAATAGCCTTACCTTGGCAGGGAAAAATAACCTTTTTTTTTTGGGAAAAAAATAGCCTTACCTTGATAGGGAAAAATAGCCTTACCTTGATAGGGAACAACAGCCTTACCTTGGTAGGAAAAAACTTTCTAGCAAATCATGCATGTGCACCTCACTGAGCTCACATCTATGCACATTCCCATTTTTTTTTTTTTTTTTTTTTCAATTAACGTTTCCTTTCTTAACAAAAAAAGGGAAACATTAATCAAAAAAAAAAAACTGGAATAACAACAATAATAATCTGATATCAAGGAGTGGAATTCATTAAAAAAAAAAAACAAACAAACAACAAAAAAAAAGCAATGAGTGATGACCGGCACCTGCACACACACAGACCCCCACACAGTATGATGACACATTTCACTACATGCACTCCAGGAGGTGACCTCCCACCTTTTCACACAAGGATCCCCCCAATGACGTACCCCCTAGCATCTGATCCACCTCCTCTTCCTCCTCCTCCTCCTCCTTGCTGGCATCACTGAGGATGCTGATCTTGGGATCCACACGAGTGGGCAGGTAGGGCGCCCACTGGTCGATCACCACCTTACGGCCGCTGCTGCCGATGCGTCGCAATTCTGCCAGCAGCAGGGCTTGCGCGGCTTCACGGATCTGTGGGCAGAATCAACCCCAGTACTCCGTGAGACTGTGTACCTGGAACCTACCACGGAAGTATTTCTTACCAGAGAATGGAGTACCTTTTTCCAACACTGGTTCATCCCAGAAACTTTTTTTTCATCTTAAGAGTTTCTTCGAAGAAAGTTTGTTCACTACAGTACTGAAGTCTTCTCTGGAACTGATTTGTGTTTCAGCATGACAGATACTACCACATTATATGTTCATGGACTATAACACAGAAAATAATATGAGCATTCAAATCTGGTTAGAAGCAGACGTAGAGAAGAGGACACTTTCGTCAGAGACAAAATCATCTAAACATATATATTTTTAATTCTTTATATAATTTCTCACCAAAACATAAACTGCTCCATCACATTCTTCATTTTCAAGCACTTCAAGTACTCTTGAGGTATTGTTATGCACTAAAGTTCGAAGTTACAAAAAGTTTGAAGCTCTTGAAAAAGAGTCCTGAATATTCAGGACTTTTAAGGACTTCCAAGGACTTCAACTGACAGCAGGAATCCTCATGGCAGAAAGATAGGGAGAAGGATTCATGGATAAGCCTAAGCATCAGCCTGATACGCTGTCAAGTAGACAGGCTGGCAAACAGGCAGACAGACAGAGACAGACAGACGCATGCATGTACGCATGCATGCGCGCGCGCGCGCACACACACACACACACACACCTACACGCACACACACACACACCCACACATGGGCACACACCTCCAGACAGCGATCCTGCCAGCGCCGGGCCAACATCTCCAGCTGAGGGGAGCGGTAGTGTTGAATGCCGATCAGTTCAGGCAATAAGACACAATGCAAGGCCGCCAGCAGACTCCAGCCCTGTTTGATCTGCACACACAGAGGAGCGGGTGTGTTAGTGCGAATGTGTTGTGTGTTTGTGAGTGTGCATGTGTGAGTGTGTGCGTTTGTGCATGTGTGTGTGCATGCATGTGTACACGTGCACGTGTGAGTACATGTGGACATGTATCTTTTTTTTGTAATTATTGGTAAGATGGAAAGAATGGTCACAAGTGCACCGAGTATATGTGCAGGTGTGAGCATGCATGCGAGATTTCTGACCAGTAAAAAATATACTCTACAAGGCCTCATGTGAAAAGCTGTAACTTGCTGGGCATCAACTTAGTATATTTGGTTAAGAAGCAGCAGATAACAACAACAACAACAAAGAAAAGCTTCAGGAAAACTGACAAAGATTAATTCAGTGAAGTCTTACTTGTTTATATTTGTAAAACGTCTATCAATACGAAACACTGGAAATGTATGCGAGCGCGCATGTGTGCGCGCGCGCGTGTGTGTGTGTGTGTGTGTGTGTGTGTGTGTGTGTGTGTGTGTGTGTGTGTGTGTGTGCACGTGCACGTATGTGTGTGCAGGTGTATGCATGTTTTACAAAAATTACAGCAAGGACACACACATACACACACATGCAAATATAAACACAAGCTCACATACACACATGCTCTCCCTCTCATGCACGTCCCAGCATCGCAAGAAAACATGAAAAGACAAAGACTTCATCATACTGCAAAGTGTAAAAACACAGGCACAGAGGTACATGAAACATGACTTAAAAAGCAAACAAAAAAAAACAAACAACAAATAGAAACAACCTCCAATCCCTTAAAAACATGAGTAACCAACGAAAAAAATTTAAGACTTGTCCCAGAAAATGTCCAGTCTTCTGATTTGCCCTTACTGTTCTCAATGTATGGTGGAAAACTAAAAGACCTGTCAGGGGAGAGCACCTCCACAGAGTCTGGATCTATTTGATCTTCTGAATCTGATCTACAGATCCATGCCAAATTTTAATGGATTTGTCCTTGGACCAAATTCCATCACACCACAAGGTTTCCCTAAAAACACCAGCTGCCGTGGCAAAGTGGTAAGCGTTGCAGAATCCCGGTTGGGAGGTCGTGAGTTCAATTCATGTCTGAGTCATGTGGGATTTTTCTGCCCCGACCAGCTTCTACCTGGACTTATGTTTGCTACGAGCTCAGCTGGGAAGACTGGGACCATACAGTCAAGTTCTATCCATTAAATGGATGCATTGCTGAAAGTGTTGCTCATGACCAATACCGCGGGTGTTGGGCCCGGTTGACGCCAGGATATAACATGAAAGGAAGCATAGAGTACAGCCCTGTCATGCAGAGTCAGACCAGAATGGAAATCTGTAGCATCATCTTCATCATCATTCTTAGTCTCATAGATCAGCATCAAAGAGCTAAAAAAGTTTTGTTAGAATCCATTTGATAATTGCTGAGTAATTTTGCTAACAGACAAACAAGCCAGCCAACAGAAACGGATGAATACATGACCTTGGCACCGAGGTAGGATGAATGCATGACCTTGGCACTGAGGTAGGATGAATACATGACCTTGGCACAGAGGTAACTAAGCAACTAATGGACGATAGACTCCTGACCAAAGAAAAGACACAGCAGATGGCAGAAACACACACACACACACACACACACACATGCACATGCACATACACACACACACACACACACACACTGACCTGTGCCTGGGCCAGAGTGGCACCCTCATTGGCACTGTCTTCCAGGCTGACGTCCATCCCTCCCATCCCCTCCATCCACCCTGCATCCATCTTCGTCTCTCCTTCCCTGTGACACACACCACAACACCTGGTCAGCACCATTACCACCAGTAATACCGCTATCACCAGTTCTATATTCCTTCCCAATACCACCTTGCAACAACTTCTCTCCCTTTTCTTCTTCTTCTTCCGGTATAGAGCTGGAACCAATTAGGCGTAAAGGCTCTGCGTTGTGGCGTTGTCGCTTTGCTGTGTCTCAGGCTTAGTTGGCTTGATGAAATGATTTTTAAAACTATGCACATGGGTTTGATGGGAGGGTTCAGGGAGAGACTGGGGGCGCAGGTAGTGGGGACTGCAGCTCAGGCGGCTCCTGAACACCTCCAGTGTAGGTGCTGATGTGTGTGGTGGTTGGTAATTGGTTCCACTCCCTGATGGTGTGGGGAAAGGAGGAGTGATATAGAACTGGATGGGTTACCCGCTCCTGGTGGATTTTCTGTGTGCCTCTACTCCGTTTGTCTGAAGGGTGGTAGAATGTGGTGGGGTTGAGGTTTACCAGGCCATGGTGAATACGGTAGAGCATCAAAAGCCTGTTATGGTGCCGACGCTCTTCGAGGCTGTCCCACTAGAGGTGTTCAAGCAGCCGTGTCACGGCGCCTGGTGTCCTGTCGTGGAAATTATTGTAGGCGTATCTCGCTGCTCTCCTCTGGACCTTCTCCAGGAGTTGGGCGTCTTCTTGTAAATTTGGATCCCATACAGTGGAGCTGTATTCCAGTGTAGATCTGACCATGGTGGTGTACGTGGCAGTTTTGATCTGCTTCCCTTGCCAACACGCAATTGTTTATTTGACAACTCTAATCTAATTCATTATGGTCATAGCTCAACCAACTGCCATGGGCCATATTATGGATGTCTATATGTCTCTTGATACAAATGCAATAGCCTATTGTTATATGTAAGCAGAAATGGTAAAACATGACCATTGCACTCAGTATGTCTTTTATTCAAGTTTCAGCTGACATCAAAATGCTCTTGTGATGTAAAAAAAAACACACACAAAAAACATAAATTTGACAGCATTAAAATTCCTGATATAGTTGGTTCTATGCTCTTTGCCTTAAAAATACCATCTTTAGTCATTAAAAAAAAAAAAAAAAAAAAAAAAAAAATCGCTTTTTTTCCCATTTGCTATGACCTACAACTAGGAACATAACAAGATTACATTCATGTAATTCTAGAACAAAAGACGGGAGAATTTTCTTGTATACTGCTGGCACTGTATGCTGGCACAGCTAACGGGAACAGCTGCATTCCCGTCATACATGCACACCCCATCTGGGAAAACGGTAAAACTCTGGCTGTTATCACTTAAAAGTGTCCACTGTGCCTTAACTTCACACAGGCAACAGGCGACATGAACTGTTGGCAACTATCAGGAGATAGTTTACAAAGTTCCGTTGTGTAGCCCAACTCATATATTAGCATATACAAGTAAACGAAACAGAGATGTAAAACAAGACTCAGTCAGCCTCGTCTCTGCTTCTGCTTCTTTACATTTAAAAACTACTTTATCATCATATTTATTACAATATCAATGTAGTCTTTCACCCATTCCAGACTAAGCTGCCAAAATAGAATCAACTTTTATAGCATGGGTTTGCCATGTAGAAAACAGAAGGTCCACAGCAGACAATAAAAATAACCAAACATTAATTCCAAAGCAGTGACAACATACACATACAAAGGCAGTAAACATGAAAATAATGGACAGTAAACAAGTAGGGTAACTTTTGCTCCCATAAGAAAACCTAACACAGAGTAACTTTTATTCAAGACTGGCACAGCCTTTTAAACTTGAATAAAGTCAGACAACTACAACAAAAAGGGGGGGGGGGGGGGGGGGGGGTGTTTGCAGATGAAGAAAATGGGAACATGAAATTATGAAAATATGTTATAGATATGAAAACTCTTCACTAGCTGCATGAGGGAACCATCATAATCCCTTTTGAAGGCAGATTTATTGTATTGCCTGCTCAGAGGCCTTTCGTCCGCTGGGTTGGAACTCATCAGGGAGACACAGCTGATTGTGTCTGTGCTCCTGGCATCAAATAGAGAGACACACCACAGTCCATAATCTCACCACCGAGGGTTCAAAAAAGAATCCAACAGCATCCCCAAAGTAGCCAGCGAAGAGTAGTAAATGAAGCAAAATGAAAGTGTGGGGAGGAAAAAAGTTGCTGAAAAACTAAAAGACATTATGCAAACAGTATAAAATGTAGGGGACAATCTTTGAGCCTCGCTTGAGGATCCACCCAAGGATGCAAGGGAGATCAAAAGACAAACATAAAGACAGACAGAAACAAATATAAATAACCTTTATTTAATTGAACTGAAATTGAAAATGAAATGAGGCAGCAAACAGTAAACAATAAACAAGTAGTGAAATAATTGGACTTATCAGAATAACTGGATCCCACTCACTATTCCAAGTTATCTCGTTAAGTTGGCTGATGCAGCAGCCATCCTGTTACAAGTTATCTTGCAAGTCATCTGGAAGGAGTTAAGGACCTGAAATCTTTTCAAAGGAAGTCCTTCCATTGTTTTTTCCCCTCACACTGCTGCATCTAGTCATGTCCTCTGGCGGGTCTTCAGCTTGGTGCACGACTCATTCCCCGATGCCCATACCCACATCAGGAAAAGGCAAACACAACTTAGCATTTAATCCAGACTGGCTATGCCTGAACAGACCCTACAGGTCACAACAACTAATGGGCAAAGTACCGTTACCTCAATGCTGCTGCCATACTAAACAGATGCTGAAAAGTCGTCAGTGGTTTTATGACCATAGAAATTTAGATGAAAAAAGCAAAGTTTCAATAAACACAATATCTACATCTATTCTTCCTCATGAGATGTAACAATGGAGCTGGAACCACCGAGGAAAAATATGAACAACAATTTGAGATTAGTCTCAGATGAAATGATATTGTGCGAGTCCGTGCGCACACTCACACACACACAAACTTAGAAACGTATGTTCACACACATTCACACACACATGATGTTTCTGCTAAACACTGGTAGCGCGGGACCAATCTGGGTGCTGCTGATGAAACTAACCTACCTGTGAAGCTGTTGCTGCTGATAGTATTGCTGAAGAAAGGTAGCATGGGTCATGGACATCAAGGTGTTGGCGATGGAGATGATGCTCAACAGGTGTTGGGTTGTGATGGCACTTGACAGCTGCCACCTCACTGCTGTAGAGTAGTCTCTGCTTCCCCCTCCGCCACTCTCCATCCCGTCCGTCCCAGCCTTTGGCGTGGCAGGGGCCTCGTCAGGGCGGATCACCACAGCATCTGCTTCTGCCTTTAGAGTGGTGTCCCCTTCGCTGTCAGTGTCGTCCGTGCTGAACAGAGTCAGGCAAATTTTTGTCAGTGTCTTTCAATAGGAACTCAAAGCAACATTTGGAGATACCTAAGCAAACGTTTGTAGGTACTAACACACAAAGATACATGAAAAATAAATGCATACAAATGCACAAGAATGCACGCACACACACAAACACACAGACAGTCATCACTAATGGGCAGATAAGACAGTACAAGTTTTCCCTGATTCATAAGTCACTAGCCTTCACCTTGATTTCCTAACTTATCACAGCAAGTAGTGTGTTTTTCGCCATCACGCTCTCAATCCAGTTATCCCCGCAACGCCTCACACCTGGTCTGAAACAAGAAGACAGGTGTCCTCACTCACTAGGTCTTGTCTTTTCCCAATGAAATGGCATGCAGCTTTCCAGGTCAGAGAGGACCTATTTCATAGCATACCCCATCCACTACTTCATGGCCTTCTCTACAGCCTGATATTATGGTTATATCACGACACAGGGGCATCAATCTAGACCATATTAAATACCAATATCAACTTGTCCCCTCTCTCCACTGAGTTCTATTCATCCAAACGTACAGAATGGGACATCACACACAGAGATCCTGCACATCTGTAGGCTACATTATTAAAGGAAACTTAAATCACCTGCAGGTGACATTATCAAAGGGCACATCACTCACTTGTAGGTGACATCATCAAAGAACACATAACTCACTCGTAGGCGACATCATCAGAGGACACAACTCATTTGCTGGTGACATCATCAAACGACACATAACTCACTTGTAGGCGACTTCATCAAAGGACACATCACTCATTTGTAGGTGACATCATCAGAGGACACATAACTCATTTGCTGGTGACATCATCAAGGGACACATAACTCATTTGCTGGTGACATCATCAAGGGACACATAACTCACTTTCATCAAAGGACACATAATTCACTTGTAGGCAACATCAAAGGACACATAACTCACTTGCAGGTGGCATCATCAAAGGACACATAACTCACTTACAGGCGACATCATCAAAGGACACATAACTCACTTGCAGGTGGCATCATCAAAGGACACATAACTCATTTGCTGGTGACATCATCAAAGGACACATAATTCACTTGCAGGTGGCATCATCAAGGACACATAACTCATTTGCTGGTGACATCATCAAAGGACACATAATTCACTTGCAGGTGGCATCATCAAAGGACACATAACTCATTTACTGGTGACATCATCAAAGGACACATCACTCACTTGTAGGCGACATCATCAACAACAGACATGTAACTCACTTGTAGGTGACATCATCAAAAGGAACACTCCCCATCCGCTGTGCCAGCAGTGTGTGGTTTGGGCTGACGTGGTGCCTTCTCCACAGCCCTAGTTCCCCCTGCACTGGGGCCAGTGGAGGAGTGTCTTGCGGGGCCTGCACTGGCTGTCAGGGCGTGTCGCATGCCTGCCTGCCACCCTGCGGCAACACAAGACAACAGTCCATCCAAATAGGCGGCATATAACAACGCAAAAAATTCAAGGCCAGTACGCATGGCATGGCCTTGAAACATGCAGTGCTGGAGTAAGACTAGCGAGTATGAATCAGTATGGAACATGCCACAAGGGTAATATCAGTGAGCATGTAACGGAATGGAGAGCACCATACATTGGTAAGATTAGAGTATATAACAGCACGGAATGCACTACACAGGGCTAGGACTAGTGAGCATACAACAGAATGAATTAAACCATACCGGGCAAGGACTAGTGAACATATAACAGCTGGAATTTCGGCTTGTTTCAATTCTGGTCCCAGCTAGCCAAAAATTTAACAGAACAATCAGAATAACAGCTTGTGGCGTTTTCTGACTGTCTGAAACCCATTTAGATTTACCAACATTTAACACAATGAAGACAAACAAAGAACAAAACTCTAAGTTTCAGACACTGACTTAATCAGATAAAAAGTACATTAAAAGGTAAAAATATTAAAAACAACAACAACAACTAACTAAATAAAGAATCTTGTAAGAAAACACGATCATTGTGAAATCTCTCTCTCTCTTGGCATATCACATCCATTCGCACATCTTGCATACTCCACCACAACTAGGACACACTTGCTGGCAGGGTCCTGCTTCCTGAGATGAAAAACACAGTAAGTGACACCCAAACAACCAGCAACTGATAACAGGACACTATCCAAACAGGACCGCTCACCTGGAAGCATGAGGGACATGTGTCCCTGATAGGACAGCAGACCAAAGGACACCGGACAGCGTGGTTTGAGCAGCCCCAGTTTGTTGACACACAGGCGGTCAGGTCGGGGTCCAGCCCCCAGGCGTGCAGACAGGACATCAGCAGCTGAGCAATCTGCATGCTCATCGACTGGGCGTTGGCACCGGCGCCCACGGCCAGGTGGCGCGGGCACTGGGGTGTGTGGGACGCCCTCCGCCCGACTGACCCTTCGCCCCTCCCGCATAGGACTGCCGTGACCTGATCCTGGGGTCTCCATGCGAGACTGAAGCTTCTGGCTGACGTTCTCTGCCGTCTCCTTGGCTTTGGCAATGAACCCTGGGAGATCAAAGGTCGCACAGATGAAGTGGGTCTTAGAGTGAAGCATCACAACAATTAGTCACTGACATGAAGGGTTAGGGGAGAAAGTAGTTACGTCTCAGGCCATGTGACTATAAGGCGAGGATGATTATTATAACAACAACTGCTACATTATTCTTGGTGTTCTGAGAAAAGGCAGCACACATGTACCAAAACACTTTATCATTAAATGCACCACACACTTGTGCTCCTCACAACAAACCAAAATTCTGTTGTAAATAATTTCCCTCATACTTTAATGCGGTTGAAAACCAGAGGAGGAGGAAGATAATAAAAGCAGAAGATGCAGAAAAAGAGCAGGACAGACAGTGAGAAGCAGACATACACCAGACAGCTCACCAGCTAGTTTCTGTTGGGCATCACTACCATCCTCCTCGCTACCCCCCTTCCGGTCCATCAGGGGGCCTGACGATAATCCCCGCGCTTCCAGCTCACCCGGCGACAGCAACGAAAACTCCTCTGACACAGCTGAACTGTAATGCGCACACACACACACACACACCACACAACACACAGTGTGTGTCGGAGTTGATTTCATCAGATCTGTTGACCCTAAAAATGCTTTCTGTGTACTTTTACATAGAAAATAAGAGTATTTTAAAAAGAACTTACACAGAGAAAGGTTGGGTTTTTTTTTTGTTTGTTTGTTTCTTGACCAAGCTGTTGGGAGAAATTACATCGGATGACAAAATCTATCACCTGCATCCATTATGTTTTCCTATCTGCATGAATTCAGTCTATCAGCAAAGCAGTGTGTGTGTGTGTGTGTGTGTGTGTGTGTGTGTGTGTGTGTGTGTGTGTGTGTGTGTGTGTGTGTGTGTGTGCATGTGTGTGTCTGTATGTGCCCCTAAACCCACCACCATCAAGAAACTCTGACTGACAGACTGAAACCTATTTCTTGTCAGATTAACCATGAGCTGTACTGATATTTAACAAAAATAATAAGATGACAACGAAGTAAAAGAACTGAGAAAAAAAGAAAGATAAAAGCTCAATAAACATCTGACAAAGATACACCTCATACACCTCTCCTCACCAGCTCCTCTGTGGTCCCACACCCATCCTAGCAAAGCCACAGCAGGAAAAGCCACTCACCAATGAGGGACTCGGCGTCAAAGAACAGGACGTGGGCATCGGGGTCGGTCGTGTTGGTTCGAACCCCCTGGATGAGCAGGGGGAAGGCAGAGGGCTTGATGAACTCGGCCTTGGGGCCCTGCGAGGCGAGGCCACCTGCTGGTTAGAGCTCTGCTGCAGCTTCTGTTGAGCCAGGTTCCGGAAGGTGGCTAGGTTCCGTCGTTTCAGAGCCTGAAATGTGACACGTGGTTAACAGACCCATTGTTCCGTTGGCAAGTTACTGTCATCTCTGTTCATGTTATGTTACCCATGTCTCTGTCCTGGCCATGTTAACAACATTTTGTATGTGCCAAATTATACAGGTATCTTGTTATGGACATCTCTATCAGTGCCATGTTACACACATCTCTATCAGTGCCATGTTACAGACATCTCATGTTACAGACATCTCTATCAGTGCCATGTTACAGACATCTCTATCAGTGCCATGTTGCAGACATCTCTATCAGTGCCATGTTACAGACATCTCATGTTACAGACATTTCATGTTACAGACATCTCTATCAGTGCCATGTTACAGACATCTCAATCAGTGCCATGTTACACACATCTCTATCAGTGCCATGTTACACACATCTCTTATCAGTGCCATGTTACACACATCTCTATCAGTGCCATGTTACACACAT
>JADBJO010000884.1:334496-341996 GCA_016801955.1 Conus betulinus
AGTTATTAACTGTGTTCAGTTATTCAAAATGTTTTGTGTGTGTGTGTGTGTGTTTGCATGCATGTATGTATGTATGCGTGTGTGTGTGTGTGTGTGTGTGTGTGTGTGTGTGTGTGTGTGTGTGTGTGTGTGTGACAAATTTCAGAAGATGACCAGTACCTGCAAGAATCTGACAGTAGCACTGAAGAAGAACCACAAGAGCCAGATCATTCAGCACTTTTGGAACATGAAATAAATATTTGTCATCAGTCTTCTGATGATGAATCAGACTATGAATTTCCATCCAATTTCTCAGGCCAGGGACAGTCTGTAGCAGTTTTCTATCATGATGTATTTTACATTGGTCAAGTACTAGAAATTGTTAGACCTGACCTTGCTTGCATTTCCTTCATGGACCAGAAAGGAACAGAAAACCTGTTTAGATGGCCGTTGTCAGACTCCACTGGGGAAGTTGCAAGTAATATGTCTTTTATTCAGACTTCAACATTCTACCAAAGAAACAGAGTTTGGAGCATTGACTGTACCCAGCAGGGAACCCTGAAAAGAAGATACAAACAATATGTTAAAAGTACTGTTAATGTTGGGTACAAAATGGAGATGCCAGTTTTATCTTAATGGTGATTGAAAAACAGGAACATGGAAAGAGGGTGATTTTTCTGGTATTTGAAAAGTTTTTAAGACAGTTGTGATTTACTGTTCCTTTTGGACATATATATTTCATTATTTGCCTGTTATTTGGAACATATTTGCTTGGTGAAATTCTTGAGCATTTGATTCTGTCCCCGTGATAATGACGGAAATATATGTGGAATGTAGGTGATTTTGTTTACTTTTGATGTAATTTGTACATACATAAAGGTGAAGGTTGAACTCATGGATGTTTTTACCTTTAGGTTCCTTCTTCAATGCTGATTATTTTGATACCTCTACTTTGTCTGTAGGCTGTGTCGTTCCAGAGTTACGGGTTGTTAAGTAAACGGTACCCCTGTGTTTGCCACAAAATGACACGTCGACAAATCAGCATTTTAGTCATTTTTGAAGAGGCACAGCTAAAAAATGAATAATCATTGAGCTCTGGAAAAAAATAGGCTCAGTGTATCCATCACAGATAATAACTCTGCCAATCTGAGAGTATATTAGGTGAATAGTTCAGAAGATATGAGGGTCCAAACATGGCCCTTTGGCAAAAACGTGAAAAACGCCATTTTTTTTTACCCAATTTTAAAGCTCTCAATATCTCAAAAACTATTAAACCTATGGCCTTGAAATTTGGCATGTGTATCAATTTTAATGGGGTCTTTTGAAAAATACAAAAACATTCCATATTTTTTCAAGTTTAAAAAAAGACACATATAAACTTACCACATTCACACTCCCTCACAAGCAAATGCAAAACAAACCCAAAGAACATACAAACACACAGCATACCAAGATTTACATGCACGAACCACTGTTGCAAAACCAATGTACAGTCAGTTAATTTGACAAATCAATATATCAAACCAAAGAACATAACGCACGTTGCAGTTGGCAGGGGGGGACATCAGCTGCTCCAGCATTCCACCGTGCACTGTGAAGGTGTGGATACGACTGCCCGAGTTGATGTCCCACAGGATGACGGAGAAGTCCAGTCCCCCAGAAAGCAAGTGGTGCGGCTCGTACCGTGTGCACTCGCTGAAGGGGTACAGCAAGCAGGTCACGCGCCCATCATGACCCGACAGTTTCTTCAATGGCATCTCTGAGGTTACGGAGAGGGACAGGGAAAAAATTACAACCCAATGCATGACGATGCATGACGATCTGTCACCTGTGACTGCAAGTGCTTGAAACAGCCACTGAACATACACAAACACAAACGTAAACACTCACATGAGCGTGCAAATTCACACTCCCCCTCTTTCTCTTTTTTATTCGTTGGTGCATGCACATATACACTTTCACGTACACAGAGACACACATGCAGGTGCATACACACATACTCACTTTCTCTCTCCCTCTCTCTACCACACACTCTCCCTCTCTAGCTAGGATTTACTCTCCGTCTCTCTTTCTCTGGGATGCACCCTGTCTCTTTCTTAAAAATCAACATCACAACCACCTTGCCCTCCTCCCCTCCCCTCCTTTCCTCACCCACCCCTCAACTATCAACCTGCACATCTCCACCCTCCCTAGTCCCCCCCGCGCCCACAGAACCACAAATGACAGGGGCTGACCTTGGTTTGTGGGGGGTGTGTCCTGTCAGCTGCTTGACAACACACTGCACGGCCGGCACGATGATGATGCTGCCGTCCTCCCGCCCACACACCACGCGGCCCTGGGAGGGGATGTAGATGGTGGCCGTCACCTTCACACCCCTGTCTCCCCCTCCTCCTCCCACTGAAGGGGGACACAGACAGGACAGGCAGCGTCAATAATCGTTGTCCAATACCTTTAATACCGGCAGGTGGTCAGATCTTGTAAACGAAGGTGGTCCCACATGTCTACCATTGGGATGTAACATTTTAACACAGGTGGCCTGGTCAACAACAGTGGTCTTAAATGTCAACAAAGATGGTCTGACAGACCAATCGTTATGGTCCTATTATGTCAACAAAGGCAGTCTGAAAGGCCAACTGTTATGGTCTGATACGTCAACAGTGGTGATTTGATTTGGTAACAATTGTAATCTATGTCAACAGATACATTAACAATGGTGATCTGATTTGGCAACAGCTGTGACCTTTGTCAACAGACATGTCATCAATGGTGATCTGATTTGGTACCAGTTGTGACCTATGTCAACAGACATGTCAACAATGGTGATCTGATTTGGTAAGTCTTACAAGACGCACAAAAAAGGTGGGAGGGGAGGGGGCAGGAAGGGGGAGAAGATGCAAATCTTATGCATTCTCAAGACCTTCAGGGACACCACCAACCCCTGCTATGGTCAGACAGACGACAGTGCAGACCAACCGGCGCTGACTCACCAATCCGTGGAGCAGCCCCGGGGAGTGGCCAATGTGGGTGTTCCACAGGTCCTGCAGGGTGGTGCACAGCTTGGGGGTCAGGGAGGGCAGGCGGTCAAAACTCTCCTGCCGCACCAAGGTCATCTGTCTCTCCGACACCTCCGGCACCTGCCACACCACCACCCTCCCCTCCCCGTCCCCTCGCAGCAGCAGTCCCCCCTTCTTCTGCTCGCCCTTGCTGGGGAAGAAGGTCAGCGCTGGGTAGCAGGACGGGCTCTGGATTAGAAGAGAGAGACAGAGAGAGAGATAATATTGCTTATAGCCCAGCCAACCACATGAAGGCATGGAGAAAGCTGTATTTGTCTGTGTTGTGGTTTTTGAGGCTGCGATGATGCAGTGGTACTTCAGGCGATTGTCATAATGTCAAGTGGTACTTAGGGCTACAATCGTATGTGGCAGGTTTTTAAGGCTACAGTACTTGTGCTGAGATACATCAGATTGCAATCATTATGTAATAGAATGTAAGGCCAAAAGAACTGTAATATGTAGCATGCGCAGCTAAAAAAAATTGTGATATATCAAGTTACAATCAATCTGTAGTATCACAAAAGGCTACAATGATTCTATAACAACAACAACAATAATAATGATAATATAAATCAATAATAACAATACAATAATAATAATAATAATAATAGTAATAGTAATAATGACAATGATAAGAATAATGATAACAATTCATGATAATGAGGAATATTCATACACACACTTGTCTCTGAATAATTAAGGAACTCATGATATTTACAAAATGGGGAAAATACAGAAAAAAAAAGTATGAAACTACAAACTTTCTTTTTTTATTCCCATCACAACTCAATCTTGCCACACCCTCACCATCATCTGCATTTCCCCCCCCCCCCCCCTCCCCCCCCCCCCCCCCCCCACACACACACACAAAGAAACACTAACACCAGATGCTATACCACCCAGGTGTTGCCACCCAGACACTGGGACATCCAAAACCAAGACCTAGACATTACCAAACCTACAGAGTGTGAAAACCAGACACCGTCTCACCCAGAAATTTCCAAACCCAGACACTGTAGCACCCAGAAATTTCCAAACCCAGACACTGTAACACCCAGAAATTTCCAAACCCAGACACTGTAACACCCAGAAATGTCCAAACCCAGAAATTTCCAAACCCAGACACTGTAACACCCAGAAATGACCAAACTCAGACACTGTAACACCCAGAAATTTCCAAACCCAGACACTGTAACACCCAGAAATTTCCAAACCCAGACACTGTAACACCCAGAAACTTCCGAATCTAGACATTGTGACACCAACAAAACATTACCAAATCTGGACACTGATGTCCACCCATCCCCAAACCCAAACACTGTGGCGCTCAGACAATGATATCACACTCCTAAACTCAGACACTGTGACAGACACTCCTAAACTCAGACACTGTGACAGACACTCCCAAACCCAGACACTGTAACAGTGGCTCCCGAACTCAGATACTGTGACACCCAAATACTCCCAAATCCAGACACTGTGACAGTGGCTCCCAAACCCAGATACTGTGACACCTAAACGCTCTCAAACCCAGACACTGCGACAACCAAACAAACCCAAACCCAGCCACTATGACATCAAAAACCCAGACAGTATGACACCCAAACCCAGACACTGATACACAAACACTCCAAACCCCAGAGACTGTGATACCCAAACCCAGACACTGTGACACCCAAACACTCCCAAACCCACACACTGTGATACACAAACACTCCCAAACCCACACACTGTGACACCCAAACACTCCCAAACCCAGACACACTGTGACACCCAAACACTCCCAAACCCAGACACTGTGACACCCAAACACTCCCAAACCTACACACTGTGATACCCAAACCCTGACATTGTGACACCCAAACGCTCCCAAACCCAGACACTGTGACACCCAAACATTCCCAAACCCACACACTGTGATACCCAAACCCTGACAATGTGACACCCAAACACTCCCAAACCCAGACACTGTGATACCCAAATCCAGACGCTCTGACAGACACACACTCCCAAAACCCAGACGATGACACAGACCTTGTCGACCCCCCCCCCCCCCCCCCCCCACACATGTCCCCCCCCCCCCCCCCCCCACACACACACACACACACACACACTGACACTAGACAGTGTGACATCCTGTCACACACACAGAGAGAGACATACAGATACAGATACACACACTCACACACACAGAGGCATAGTGACACTAACATACAGTCACTGACAGTGACATACAGATAGTGGTGTGCAAAACACAGACAGACAGACAACACAGATAGACACAGTGACCATAAAAACAGAGAAACATACATGGGAGTTGAAGATGTCCAGCACGTAGTAGGCATGGACAGTAGCATGGTGGTGACTGCGGTGATATTCACCGCTGTCCGGGTTTGTACTGCACACACACACAGACAGAAAACAGACGTAAATAGGACAACATTGCATGATTAGCACAAAACTGACCACACTGGAGAAATGTATGTAATGAGGCAGTTACCACAAATAACACACACGCAAAAAAACAGCGCAGATTTTTCCATAACAAGCTAAAAAAAAAAAAAAAGAGCCATGAAATGAAGCTTTTCATTTTTCTGTTCAGAGGTATGCCAACAGATTAAAGTCCCATCACTTGCCAAACAGCTGCAGGGGCACTGAACTGTTACAGATTCACGCTATCTGGGGCACGGCATCGAGGAAAGCCAATCCCATCAGCCACTCTCATCAGCCACTAACCTTTTCGTCGACGCGACGCGCCGTGCGATGATGTGACGGCAACTTAGTCAGCCCATTCACAACCAGCCGTTCCGTGGTGACGGCAACGCTGCTGTACTCTCTGGACGTGCCGTGCCTCCATGATGGCACAACTATAAAAAAAAATCCCCTGTTCTCTACCTACAGTACCTAAGGCAGTCTACGGGATGCAGTGCTCCATGATGGCACAACTATAAAAAAATCCCCTGTTTCTAACCTGCAGTCTAAGGGACCCCATGCAGAGATTCAGAAAATGGCAACCACTGGAAGGGTAAGTTTACATGGGTAGGTCTGCACACCAACGCTGCTGATACACCCACTGGCACTGGGAATTTCTGCAAAAGGCCCGTGTGGATGGACTGCCTCACAACATATAGTCAGAAAAAATGACATGGGGTGTAGAACTCATTCAGCAAAGTGGTTCAGAAAGGATGAGCTGCTCTAAGAATTGTCCTGGCACAACTATAAAAAAAAAATCCCCTGTTCTACCTGCAGTCTAAGGGATGCAGCTGCTCTAAATATTCAGAACAGGGTTCCAACCACTGGAAGGGTAAGTTTACATGCACTAGCGATGACCTTTGTGACCCCAGAGTAGTCTGAACAAGAGATCCATCTGGCACTGGGAATTTCTGCAAAAGGCACGTGTGGAATTTCCTGCCTCACCAACATATCAGGCAGAGTAAGAATGACATGGGGGTGTAGAACTCATTCAGCAAAGTGGTTCAGAGGATGAGGGGGGTAAAGGTGTACAAGTTTATCGGAAAGAATCTGAGCTTGATTTATTTGCTCTGTGTATTTAACAGTTTTATATACATCATATTGTCAGAAACCAAAACAGTGAAAAGTGTGTACAGTGTGCATGATTTAATTCTTTCTTTCTTTAAAGATTCACTTGGATTACACGTAATGAATAACTCAGGCTTTCTCTGCATTTTTTCAATGTAAAGCAAAATTTTGTTCCCCTTTTTTTTCTCCTCATTTGCTGTTGTCGCACTATCCAAACAAACGTAAACAAGATTGTGTTCCACATTTCACTTATGTTGTTTCCATAACTGTAGTGTTGCTACTTTACCCAAAATGTATTTACGTCTATGCTCACTGCAAAGTTCACGTTTTACCCTTTCCGCTGATATATAACAAGTGCTTGTTAGGTTTATATTAGGGGACATAAAATAAAATCAAAATGTGTGAACATCACATGTTTGCAACAGTTGTAAGCATGGAAGTGACATTGCTCTGCCATGCCCGTCGTGAAAGTGTTAATTTGAATCAGGTACCCCTTTACTGCTGGCTGGAGAGAGAAGGTTTCTATAAGCCATGCCTGGCTTGAAATCACAGCTGTCAGCTCCACAGCTGAAGGCTCTAACCACCTGGCTGTAAACTTAGTACATTGAACCTCCGCTGCTACTACCCCAAAAAATGTCAGGAGAATTTAGTCTTTGTAGAAAGGGGTCTTAAAGAAAAGGGAAGTAGACAGACTGGTAGTTTACAAAACATGAAAATACTCTGAACTGATAGTAATATTTGTGTTAAAGCACAGAAAGATGACTGGAATCCCATTTATACTACCCCTAATATCATGTTGCTCACAATAAAATAGTGGCTTTCATCAACCTCACAATATCACATCTGCAAAACAAAATAAAGCAAAACAAAACAAAACAAAAAAAAAATTTAAAAAGGCTAAGAACCTGTCAGTTAGAAATCAATGGGG
>JADBJO010000884.1:346996-364496 GCA_016801955.1 Conus betulinus
CTCAAAAAATAGATGTTGGACACTGTAACTGGGTAATGACACCACAGCAACGACAGTAACAACAAAAGCAATGAAAACACTTTGTGTACTACAGTTGCACTTCCGTCAACAACCCCTCTCTGCGCGACGACTCCCTCTTCATGACCTAAAATCTCATGAAGGATCATCCTATCGCTGAGTGATGCAATGCTGACATTTCTAGAACCAGCTTGCCTGATCCAGCAAGCGACTGACCTATATATATTCTGTGACAGCTTTCTGGTGTGCTTGCGTAAATTAAATTGTTCAACATTTACCTGACACCCCCCTGACTTCCAACAGACTCTTCCACCAGTTTCCTTTTCCTCCCAAGGCAAATGAGGAAAAACCTTTTATTGTATGAGGAATATACTGAATGATCACTTTTCTGTGTACTGACATATCAAAATTTGCTATCCCCTTGTTGTCTTGGGTTCTTGGGTCCTAAATCTGCCAAGTGGAGACTACATTCGGGGAACCTCAGTTTAGTGTCATATCTAAATACAAAACCAACATCCAGGCTATTTATGTCTGGTAGAAAGGAGGGAATTAAAGAACACAAAACTAGAGGAAAGCACTCTTGGCAAGACTAAAACCACAAACCAAACATTTCCTCGTTTTCCTCGAAGAGGGTGTTGTTCATTCAGCCAGATCACTCCACATCACACAGTATTTTTAAATATCCGTAGTACTTTTTAAATATCCACAGGATTTTCAAATATCTGCGTATTTTTTAAAATCCACTTAAAATATATCTGCAGTATTTTTAAGAATCCGCAGTATTTTTAAATATCCGCAGTATTTTCTAAGTTTCTAAAGAAATCATTAAAGATTCAGAGTACTTTTAAATATCCAAAGTATTTTTTAGATATTTGCAGTATTTTTAAATATCTGCAGATTTTTTTTTATACATCCACAGTATTTCTAAAAGATCCAGTCTTTTCAAACATTTGCAGTATTTTCAAATATCCACAGCTTTTTTTTTTTTTTTTAAAGGTGTCAGTTCACAGAATGCGCAAAGAGGCACTGATGTCGCCAGCAGATTACTTTATCAACTCAACTCTGACAACACAAGACTGGCTGCGGTGGACAGATTTCATGTGATGACAGGATTGCAAAGGAAAGAGGGAGAGGGTGTATCAACGGCGGCCAACATCAAGGGGAAAGGGGAATAACACACCACACTGAAACACTCTCCTGCACACCCATAAAATGCAGCGGACTGGCGACACCTGCTTGTGCTCATACAGATAGGTGAACCAGAGAAAAATCAAACAGAGGGCAAAAAAAAAAAAAAACAACAACAAAAAACATAAATAAATTAAAAAAAATATCAGCAAACAGTTCTAGTTCTTTTACAACAGCCCAGTACACCACTCAGCCTTTTTGCAGTCGTCATCAAATTAGCCAAAAAAAAAAAAAAAAAAAAAAAAAAAAACCCATCCTGAAAGACAAAAAAATGCAACAGAGACACAATGTTTACATATATTCATAACTTGTAAATGCATAACACAACAGCTCAACAACAAAGATTGTTAAGGCTGATAAGGCTGGTACAGCCAGGTTGTGCTTAAGGCTGGTACAGCTAGACTGTACCGGTGGGCATGAGCGAAATCAGCAAATAAATCATGAGTAAACTTAAAGCTACACAAAAGTTACCGTCACGCACTCAAGTGAAGCAACATACACCATGACATCTACAAATTTACGATACAGAAAAGTCAATCAACAAGTTATAAATAAATGAACAAATGAAAGCTCTGGCACTATACACAATGCATACACATGCAATGCAACGCACTCATGAGATCTACAATGAAAAAAAAAAAAAACGATCTGGTCTCACACATGTATGATACACGCCTACTAAAGCCAAACATCAGGCGGACCTATGCCACAGGCACGTAAAAACAGTAAATCAATCAGCGATTCAACAACGGCTCAACAAGAGGAGTCCTGAAGAGCTCACCTCTGCACGGCTTTTCCTTTAAGCAAGCTGCAGTGAGGACACAACAACAGTGAATGGCAGGCAGTGAGTGACACACACAGACTCCTACACAGGCACAGGCGCGCGCACACACACACACACACACACACACACACACACACACACACACACACACACACACATGCGCACATACACATGGGCACATACAGATGGGCACATGCACATGCACATACAGCAGCATGCACACACACACACACACACACACACACACACACACACACACACACACACACACACAGTGACACGCACACAGGCAAAGTCATGTTCGCACACACACACACACACACACACACACACACACACACACACAATGCACACATGGGCAAAGACAGGTATTCACGCACATGTATATGCACACACATGTTCACACACACACACACACACACACACACACACACACACACCAGTGGATGAAAAACATCCGGCGACACCGACACACAACTAACACACATAATCATGTGATGCATAGCAAATGTACATGTCTACAGAACACAACACTCACATGTGCACACGATACAAAGCAAGTTATATACATATGTCCATAGGACATAGGGATAATGAAAATATCACTTCAAAATAATTATTTTCATACACTCATCACTTAAACATATAATTCTCTTAAACATATCACATCAATATAATCATTTTCTGTTACAAGTTCCTTTAATGCACGTTCAGTTCTACTGTGCTTCCATCAGATTTTCTTACTTCAGTTGATACTATCTGAAAATACTCGTCACTTTAACACCCGTAATGTTTCACACTGAACCAACTTGGGGTGACCAGAATGAGTGATATGGAAGAAATGCCACTCATGACATGAGACAGTACACACACACACACACACACACACACACACACACACACACACACACACATACACACACACACACACACACATACACACACACACACACACACACACACACACACACATACACACACACACAGATAACCACATACACACACTGCCTCCATTCAGGTTCTATTTCACACAAAACACACCACTTCAACAAATGGTCCACTACCGACTAAACACTTACTACATACGTTCTATTTCATACTACAGAACACCAAAACAGATATTCTATTTCACACAAAACGTGCCGCTTCAAGAGGTGGTCTGTCACTGGCAAAATATTACTTTACAGACGCTCTGTTTCATACACAACAAAACTTTTTCACTGTAAGTTCTGTCTCAGACAAAGCACAACACCTCAACAGATGTTTTGTTTCATAAGGGACTCAACACCTCAAAAATGTATTCAACATGAAACAAAACACTTGAACAGATGTTCTGCTGCACACAAAAAACACATCACTTGAACAGACGTATCTTATACAAAACATAACACTTCCATGTATGTTCTAGCTCAGACAAAACACAATACTCAACAGATGTTTTGTTTCATACAATTACAAGACACAACAACTAAAAAATCTCTCTCATACAACACAAAACACTTAAACAGGTGTGCTACTGCATTCAAAACACAGTACTCCAACATGTTTCATTTCATACAAAACTCAGTATTTCAACAGGTCTTCTGTTTCACACAAAACACGACACTTCAATTCAATGTATGTTCTACTTCATATCAAACAGAACACTCTGTCAGAAGCTTTTTATTTCCTACATACCACAATACTCTAAAGTTTAACTGAGTGTAAAAACTTCCAAAAAGTGTTCCATTTTTTACAAAACAATACTTCAATACATGTTCAGTTTTATATGATACAAAATACTTCATCAGATATTTTACTCCAAACAAAACACAATACCTAACAAATGTTCTATTCACACACACACACACACACACACACACACACACACACACACACACACACACGCACACACACACACACACACACATCATCACACCCACCACCACACATCACACACACACACACACACACACACACACGCACACACACACACACACAAAAACGATATAGAGAGCAAACAACAGGACCCCTACAGAACAGCACAGCACAGGAGACTGTAACAACAGCACCAAGAGAAGGTGAGTACACAGAGAGTCATCACTTCAAAGCAAAAAGTGGAACATCCTTAGACCTATACCAACATGCAAACACAGCAATCCTTGGACTTGACAACAGGTGTACCACAATGGTGTCAGTGTCAGGCAGTGCACAATGGCAGAGAGAACAACACTTGCTTTATAATTATGACATAATGACTAGATGGTGAGTGTCAGTACAAAATAATTACATCGTGATGACACAGACTTTTCAACTGATACGAATAAACAAGACGATGACAGGCCTATAGCACATTTTTCTACAACCCATGTGCACTGATGACAAAGATTCTCTTTTTCTTTTAGCTCTGCAGCAAGTAAACTAGGATTAAGTGATGATGAAGACGACTTACCTTAATGTTATGCTTCTGTACAATCTTGGGCAGACACTGATACTTTGTTTTCATCGAAAACAAGTACAACACAAGAAAATAATGGGAGAGAGAACAGTGATACCTTTCTTTACAGCATGTGTACCACAACAAAAAGATGTGAGAGATGACTCGATGACTTCCTTAGCAGCTAGCGTGTTGTCCACAACCAGAATGATCACAAAAAAAAAAAACAAACAGCAGCACCAATAGAGAAAAAACCCCAAAAAAACAGTGACACCTAAGTTTAAAACAAGTGCATCCACAACCAAAACAAAGTGAGAATCCACAGACAGCAACAACTGTCTTTACACCGAGTATACCCCCCAACAAACAAACAAAAAAAGACAGATGGCAGAGCAGAGCAGAGCAGCACAGATTGCCAGGGACAGACAACTCACTTGACGGGCAGCTTGTACAGGTAGCCCCGCCCCTCAGTGCTCCACACGATGACACGATCGATGCTGAGAAAGTGGCCACCTGCCCAGCGCTCCCCGCAGCGGTTCGACTCGGAGCACAGCAGAGTGAAGTCACTGGCATCGTAGATCTGTGAAAAGACAACAGGGCGGGCAATAAGACCATGCATGACTCTTCAGAGAGGATCTGTTGTCTTTTTGCGTCACCAGAGTCTTTCTTATCAAAGAAAGCCACATATTTCTGTTTCACCATGTGTGTCAATATTTCAACAGATCCATAGGTCTAGCCTATCCCATGTGCATGATCCATCTACGCCCGGAAATACAACTGCTTTAACTCAATGTTTTTGCATTTTTTGAAATATTTCGTATACTTTAAGAGGGGAACAAGGTGCATAATGTAGCCAAGTTCACAATCACATTATCCTACAAATAAACATGCTGTAATTTTAAAAAAAAAAAAAAAAAAAAAAAAAAAAAAAAAAAAAAAAAAAAAAACTAGTAACATAACTCAGCTGGCAGTATATCTTGTGGAGATAATGATCAGTTGTGTTTTTTTTTCATCTCCTTGTAAAATTTGATGTTCAGACATGCCAGTTGTATTTCCAGGCAGCGGCATGATCACTGATTTATTGCCTGGAGTCATCATCATCATTGTTGTCCAAGTATTTTACATCATAAGAGAGCCATGATGGAGGATTGGCCAGATACCCATCCTCTTCCTTACTCTTAGGGTGATCTTGGACACAGCGTTATGGCAAAACGCATGCTCCCACTGTGTACAACACCGATCTATTATCAAATATTCTGTCTCAAGTTGACACAGTGCCTCAGGGTTCTGGTCAAGAGGCCAAACTCCACACTTTATCCAGAATCAAGGGTTTTGCATTCTTCCAGTTTTCCCTGAAACTGAAAATCAATTTTTGTTTCAAGACCTTTCCTTGTAATACGAAAGTTAACAATGATTTGAACTTTGATCTATTCCGTGTATTTCTAATCCAGATCAGTCTTACTAGTAGTCCATTCTTTGTAAAGGAATATAGTATCTTTTACTTGTTCTTCATGGATCGTTATCATGATGCTAAATAAACTTTGGGGGGGGGGGGGGGGGGGGGGGGACCAAGAGGCAAATGAAAGGGCAAGGGGACAGGAGGGGTAGGGGAGGTTGTCTCTTACACTCAGATTGCCATTTTATCTTCATTTATGGTATGCACAGATCATCCAGTTTTGTGCTTCACTAAAATTTTTGTTTATAATCCAAGCACTTTCCAGAATTCAAAGCAGCTACCTCCTATGTTCCTATCAGACTTTTTCCAGACCAGCAGAAGGCCCCTTCAGTTGTCCTGAGACTGTGCCAGACTGTCAGGGCTGTACCATACCTGATGGACAATGGCGTACCTGAGCCATGAATCATTCTCAGTTTGGATCTACAGCTCCTATCTCTCTCTCTCTCCATCTGGTGTCAGCACTCTGCTCTCCATTTAAAAAAAAAAAAAAAAATGATTGTTTCTGGCTATCACATATAAAAACACACACACACACACACACACACACACACACACACACACACACACACACACGAGCATGTAGACACACATACACGCACACACTCAAGCACACACACACACACAAACATACCCGAACACAGACACACACACACATGCACATGCATGCACACACACACACACGCTCTCTGTCTCTCAATCTCATTACACATTTTTTTTTTTTTTCAAATTTACAGTACACATTTTGCATACAAAGATATGTACACAGATTATAAGTCCTTCCCTCTCTCTCTTTTTTCCCCTCTCTCTCTCTCTCTCACACACACTCACACACACACACACACACACACACACACACACACACACACACTCAACACATTAACATATTGTGAGAAGGCAAAGTACAAAAATCAGAAGCCAATCAGAAATAATGTCAGTATAGCATTGTCCTACAATGAAAAAGCATTCAGCAACCTGGTACTTTTTTTTTTCAAAAATCAATTAATAATCAGCAATACAAAACTAAAAAATGTCAGGCAGAAAGAAACAACAAAAGGAAAAGAAGAAATGAAACCAAAAAAAGGTTGAAAATGAACAACTTGGACCAAATCTAATCGAAAATGTTTTACCTCATATGGAAAAGACAAGAAAAAAACTCTTCAAGGTAATCCTCAAATTGGATAATCCACATTTCAGGTTAGTCGAATAGCACCGTCATAGCCAGTCAAAGTATTTAATAATATGCTGACCGATAGTTTGGCTTAACCATTTTCACGTGAACTGTACATGACTGTGCATATAAACTATGCCCCCAAATAAGCAGTTCAGCAATACGCTCAGACCACACACACACGCACACAAAAAGCTGCATATAGTGTGAAAAAAAAGGTAGTCTTCTTTTTTACATGCCACAATTAAGGGAAAAAAAAAAGCATTGCCATTTTCTCCATCAATAACTTTGTGCAAAATGTAAAGACAATTGGAATGTGTTAACAGTAATAGAGTGACGACACACCACACAAGAAGTAGGACAATGAACAGCAAGGCTGAAAATGCATTACCAGGTGTGTGAAACTCAATTCTGACCCCTGTGCATAACACAAGTGTTACACAGCAAATCTGAATCCAGCCCCCCCCCCCCCCCCCCCCCCCCCCCCTCTCTCTCTCTCACATACAAACATACACATACACACCTCTTACACACACACACACACACACACACACATGCACGCATGCACACGCATGCACAAGCACACACACACACACACACACACATGCACACACACACACATAGAGTGCTGCTCACAATCAAACACCCTGCAGTGGAACAACAAGGTCATCCAGTGTTAACCAGGCCAACAGAAAGGGAAACAACTGGACAGTGAAGACCAGTAACCAGTCCATGCTGGGTAATTGAGGATCCTACCACACACACATACACACTCCCCAAACCCTTCATAATGGAAATCAACAACACTTTCCATTCCCTCCCATGAAGCAGCCAGACTCACCCCCTTGACACATCCCCTGGTGCTGAACACATAGAATTCACACATCCACTCCCCTACAGCAATGTTGCCTAAGTACACACTCCCCCCTCCCTTCATTATGGAGAGATGGAGCGCATGCATATTTTCCACACCCTTCTTACAGGCATAACAATGGGTACAAGGAAATTACATGTCCACTCCCCTATAGCAATGTAGCCTACGTGCACATTCCCCACATTATGGATACACAGAGCCCATGCATATATTCCACCCCATTCTTACAGGTCTTACAAGGAGTACATGGAAACTGCACACCCACTCCCTACACACACAGCCTGCATGCTCCCCACTCCCTTCATTATGGTCTGTGAAGCTCACACACATTGTTCGTGCCCCTCTAGCTTGTCTGACAACAGATACGGGGAGACTACATTCCCACTCCCTTCATTATGGTCTGTGAAGCTCACACACATTTTTCATGCCCCTCTAGCTTGTCTGACAACAGATACGGGGAGACACGTTCCCATTCTTCTAGCAACACAGTTACACAGTCCCCACTCTGTTCAGTATGGACACAGGGAAGACTCAAGGAAGCTTTATATGCTCTTCAGTCCCTTCCAAAAGAATACAGTCTGCACATACACTCTGATCTTTCCCCTGTTTTCATGGCCTATGTCTCCCCACTCCCTGAATTCCCTCGAGGTCACAGATGTATGTACTCTCTTCGTAACAGCTGACCACAACATAGATTCACAACACTCCCCAACCCACTTCCTCCTAACATGGCTGATCATGGCTGCCTGGAGCAAATGGGTGAAAACACTCCCTGCTCTCAACCCCCTCAAGAAAGATCAGACAGCAAAGGATCAATAGCCCCCCCCACCACACACACACACCCCCCCCCCACACACACACACAGAGAGATCTCACTTCTTTTGTTACTGCTACAGCTACAAAGAGTCTAAATGCACGCTCCCCACTCCCTTGTAACAGGCCTGACAAAGCATGCACAGAGCCCACATGCACAGTTCCTACTCCCTACTACATGGATACACACAGCCTTCTATTCCCTTCTAACATGTCTACAATACGTACACACAGCCTGCATGTTCACCCTCTATTCCCTTCTAACATGTCTACAATACGTACACAAAGCCTGCATGTTAACCCTATATTCCCTTCTAACATGTCTACAATACATACACACAGCCTGCATGTTCACCCTTTATTCCCTTCTAACATGTCTACAATATGTACACACAGCCTGCATGTTCACCCTTTATTCCCTTCTAACATGTCTACAATACATACACACAGCCTGCATGTTCACCCTTTATTCCCTTCTAACATGTCTACAATACGTACACACAGCCTGCATGTTCACCCTCTATTCCCTTCTAACATGTCCACAATACATACACACAGCCTGCATGTTCACCCTCTATTCCCTTCTAACATGTCTACAATACATACACTCAGCCTGCATGTTCACCCTCTATTCCCTTCTAACATGTCTACAATATATACACTCAGCCTGCATGTTTACCCTCTATTCCCTTCTATCTAACACGTCTACAATACATACACATAGCCTGCATGTTCACCCTCTATTCCTTTCTAACACGTCTACAATATATACACTCAGCCTGCATGTTCATCCTCTATTCCCTTCTAACATGTCTAAAATACATACACAGCCTGCATGTTCACCCTTTATTCCCTTCCAACATGTCTACAATACATGCACACAGCCTGCATGTTAACCTCTACTCCCTTCTAACATGTCTACAATACATACACACAGCCTGCATGTTCACCCTTTATTCCCTTCTAACATGTCCACAATACATACACACAGCCTGCATGTTCACCCTCTACTCCCTTCTAACACGTCTACATACAATACACACAGCCTGCATGTTAACCCTCTACTCCCTTCTAACACGTCCACAATACATACACACAGCCTGCATGTTCACACCTTTATTCCCTTCTAACATGTCCACAATACATACACACAGCCTGCATGTTCACCCTCTACTCCCTTCTAACACGTCTACAATACATACACACAGCCTGCATGTTAACCCTCTACTCCCTTCTAACACGTCCACAATACATACACACAGCCTGCATGTTCACCCTTTATTCCCTTCTAACACGTCCACAATAATACATACACACAGCCTGCATGTTTAACCCTCTACTCCCTTCTAACACATCCACAATACATACACACAGCCTGCATGTTCACCCCTTTATTCCCTTCTAACACGTCCACAATACATACACACAGCCTGCATGTTAACCCTCTACTCCCTTCTAACACATCCACAATACATACACACAGCCTGCATGTTCACCCTTTATTCCCTTCTAACACGTCCACAATACATACACACAGCCTGCATGTTCACCCTCTACTCCCTTCTAACACGTCCACAATACATACACACAGCCTGCATGTTCACCCTTTATCCCCCTTCTAACACGTCTACAATACATACACACAGCCTGCATGTTCACCCTTTATCCCTTCTAACACGTCCACAATACATACACACAGCCTGCATGTTAACCCTCTACTCCCTTCTAACACATCCACAATACATACACACAGCCTGCATGTTCACCCTTTATTCCCTTCTAACACGTCCACAATACATACACACAGCCTGCATGTTCACCATTTATTCCCTTCTAACACGTCTACAATCATACACACAGCCTGCATGTTCACCCTTTATTCCCTTAATGGACATAAAGAGCCTCCATCTACGCTCCCTACTCCCTTCTAATAGCTCTGACATTGGATACAAGGAGCCTACATCTTCGCTCCCATACTTCCTTCCAACAGCTCCGACACTGGATACAAGGAGCCTACATGCATACTCCCTACTCCCTTTTTACAGGTCCACAGAGCTTTCAAGCACACTACTTACTCCCTTCTCACAGATCTGCCAATGAATACACAGAGCCTACACACACACACACACACACACACACACACACACACACACACACACACAGAGCTCACTCCCCTTCTAACAAGTCTTACGACGAATACACAAGAATCCACACACACACACTTTCTTTCCAACTGATCTACCATGAATACACAGAGCCTACATGCACACTCCCCAGTACTCCCTTCGAACAGGTCAGACATCCATACACACACAGTCTACATACACACTCCCCTTCAATTCAGTTCAAAACACAGATCAGACAACGAATAAACGGAGCCTTCATGCCCACTGCCCCCTCCTTTCCGACAAGTCTGACAATATAAACAGAGTCTGTGTGCACACTCCCCATCTAAAGGATACATGGGAGCCCGCATGCACACTCCATCCCTTCCTTCTGAGTATTCAGACAACAAACACACTCAACAGACACGCTTCCCTTCACCTCTAAGAGACCTAGCTATAGAACTGAGGAGCCTACATACATGGGTGAAATACATTTTTTCTTTAAAAAGTAAAGAAAATAGAAAAGAACAGACAACAAAAAAAAAAAAAAAAAAAAACAGAAAAAAAAGAAAAGTAGGAAGTTATGGGGTACAAGGCCTGCTGTAGGTCCCCTGGCAAACAAGGGACAGAACTCTTGTTGGGAAGTAAAGCCTCCTGAAGTTGTTGGGGTTTTTTTTTTTTGTTGTTGCTTTTTTTGTTTGTTTGTTTTTTACATTTAACAAGTAAAAATCCGGCTATCCAGAGGCTGTCTGCTTTCATTTCCCTAAGCAATCCACCAGGTCACCATTGTTATAAACTGACGATGATGCTAGGGGACAGAGTATATTGGATTTCACTTCACACAAGCTGCAGGGAGACTGGAAGAAGTTAGTTCTTGTTAACCTCATGTTGTGTTTACCAGTAATGAAACAACAAAACAGTCGGTCTGGACCCAATAAAAGTTCATGCTAACTGAAGTTTTGTGCAGAAAAAAAAGCCGTACAAACACAAAAATCCATCACTTTTAATGGAGGTGGAGGGAGGGAACATACAGCTGAACTGAACGCAGGTATTAATTGAACTTTGTACAGTTATGAAAGAGGTTTAACTGTCAAAAAAAAGAACAAAGAAAAACAAAGAAAAAGAAAACTTCGAAAAGAAAAACTGATTGCCTTCGATTTAGAGCAACTCTCATCATTTTGCCCTTTCCCAATCTCTCAGCATTGAAAGAGAGAGAGGCAGATGGACAGACAGACGGACAGACAGACAGACACAGACAGAGTGACAGAGATGAAGAGAGAGAGAGAGAGAGAGAGAGAGACAGACAGACAGACAGACAGACAGACAGACAGAAAGTGTTCATGTTCTGCAGATGGTTTTGGTGTTACTGGTGTTGTCTAGTTGTTCGTTTGTTTGTCTCTTTGTTTGTTTGTTTTGCATGCTTCTTCAGGGACGGTGCACCAGACGTGTTGCGCTTGATCTTGGTTAAACACATGATGCATCTTGCAACACCTGCAATCACAACTGTGGTCTTTTGAACCATGCGCCGAAAGCAGTGCCTTGCCCATCAGTACCATCTTAGTCAGGGTGTCTGACGTTCACCCCTTCCACTTCAACACGTTTTTACTAAAAACAATGGCACCGATCATAGTATTCTCATTCAGATGAATGAAGAGCATTGCCACTGTTAGCTGTCCACATAACTACCCTTTAGAATAACATGGAAAGAGGTTGGATTTGGCAAAAAGCCTGTTATCACTGTATATACAGAATATCCAGCAATTTTACCAACCCATTATGATTTCTTGATCTCTGTAAAAATAACAAAGCCTGGTTTCAGGCCATTCCGGACATGTCATTTTACCTGTGTACTCATGTACCTAAATGCTCCATTCTGGACATGTCGTTTTACCTGTGTACTCATGAACCTAAATGGTCCCATTCTGGACATGTCATTTTACCTGTGTACTCATGCACCTAAATGCTCCATTCTGGACGTGTCGTTTTACCTCTGTGTACTCATGCACCTAAATGTTCCATTCTGGACGTGTCGTTTTACCTGCGTACTCATGCACCTAAATGCTCCATGGTGGACGTGTCGTTTTGCTTGTGTACTCATGCACCTAAATGCTCCATGGTGGACGTGTCGTTTTGCTTGTGTACTCATGCACCTAAATGCTCCATTCTGGACGTGTCGTTTTGCTTGTGTACTCATGCACCTAAACGCTCCATTCTGGACGTGTCGTTTTGCTTGTGTACTCATGCACCTAAACGCTCCATTCAAAAGAGATAGACAGTTGACGCACACTCTCCATTCTTTCCTAGTACGTCTGACAAGGGGTACACACAGAGCCTACACACACACACACACTGAGCACTCCTTTCTTGAAGTTGGGAAAGGACGCCACAGAACATTCAGCACTCCTTTCTACAGGTTGGGCAAAGGACATACAGAGCCTACACATACACATATTCAGCACTCCTTTCTTAAGGTCTGACAAAGGACACACAGAGCCTACACATACACATATTCAGCATTCCTTTCTAAAGATCTAACAAAGGACACACAGAGCCTACACATACACATATTCAGCACTCCTTTCTAAAGGTCCGACAAAGGACACATAAAGCCTACACATATTCAGCACTCCTTTTAAAGATCTAACAAAGGACACACAAAGCCTACACATACACATAAAGCCACTCCTTTCTAAAGGTCTACACACAGAGCTTACACATACACATATTGAGCACTCCTTCCTAAAGGTCTGACAAAGGACACACAGAGCTTACACATACACATATTGAGCACTCCTTCCTAAAGGTACGACAAAGGACACACAAAGTCTACATATACACAGTATGCAGCACTTTTATCTTGAGGTCTGACAGCAGACGCACAGAGCCTACAACACATGTAGACACTCAACACTCCTTTCTTGAGGTCTGTCAAAGAGCACAGAGACCCTCAAAATAGATAATACACCTAGCACTCTCTTCTAGAGGTCATAAAAATGGACACACACAAACAACACAAAGACACTCCCCATTCTCTTCTAAAAGTTTGACAAAAGTCATCATGTGTACACACACACACACACACACACACACACACACACACACACCCCTATCCTCCATGTACAGCAGCAAGCCTGCAAATACACACAAACTTTGAATGTTCCTGAAAGGTCTGAACATGGATACAGATTTGGGGGGGGGGGGGGGGGGGGGGGGGGGGTGGGTAATTTAAAGTCTCTTAATCAGGTTCCTATCTGTATGCATGCTTTTCCTTTCTTTCATATATAACCATCTATGTCTGTGAACATCTACAGTGTGTGTGAAATATGTCATAAAGTTTGTCTTTTTCAGTTGTGCAAAGATGAGGAACTTCAAGAAGGAAGGTGACATAACTGGGTATGCAATCTACATTCTGAATGCAGAGCCAGTACATGCACACCCTAACTGCAGAGCCGGTACATGCACACCCTAACTGCAGAGCCAGTACATGCATACCCTGACAGCAAACACAGTGCATGCACACCGTGACTGCAGAGCTAGTACATGCATACCCTGACAGCAGACACAGTGCATGCACACCCTGACTGCAGAGCCAATACATGCATACCCTGACAGCAGACACAGTGCATGCACACCCTGACTGCACAGCCAATACATGCACACCCTGACTGCAGAGCCAATACATGCATACCCTGTCTGCAAAGTCAGTACATGCATACCTTGACTGCAAAGCCAATATATGCACACCGTGGCTGCAGACACAGTACATGCACACCTGACCACAGACAAAGTACGTGTGCACCCGGACTGCAGACAGTACATGTGCACTGACTGCAGACAAAGTACATGCACCTTTGACTGCAGACAGCGCATGCGCACCCTGACTGTGAACACAGTGCAAGCGCACCCTGACTGCTAAGCCAGTACATTCACACCCTGACTGCAGACACAGTACATGCGCACCCAGACAGCAGGCACAGTACATGCACATCCTGACTGCAAGGCCAGTACAAGCACACCCTAACCGCAGACAAAGTACATGCACACCCTGACTGCAGACAGTATATGAGCACCCTGACTGCAAAGCCTGTACATAAGTACCATGACTATAGACACAGTACATGCGCACCCTGACAGCAAGGCCGGTACGTAAGTACCCTGACTATAGACATAGTATATGCACACCCTGACTGCAAAGCCTGTACATGAGTACCCTGACTGTAGACACAGCACATGCACACCCTGACAGCAGGCCGGTACATGCACACCTGACGGCAAAGCCTGTACATAAGCACCCTGACCATAGACACAGTACATGCGCACATTGACTGCAGACACAGTACATGTGCACCCAGACTGCAGACACAGTACATGCGCACCCTGATTGCAGACTGTACATGCACACCCTAACTGCAGACACAGTACATGCGCACCCTGACTGCAGACACAGTATATGTGCATCCTGACTGCAGACACAGTACATGCGCACCCTGACTGCAGACACAGTACATGCGCACCCTGACTGCAGACACAGTGCATGCGCACCCTGACTGCAGACACAGTACATGCACACCCTGACTGCAGACACAGTACATGCGCATCCTGACAGCAGGCACAGTACTGCACACCCTGACAGGACACAGTACATGCGCATCCTGACTGCAGACACAGTACATGCGCACCCTGACTGCAGACACAGTACATGCGCATCCTGACTGCAGTACTGCGTACTGACTGCAGTACATCCTGACTGACTGCAGACACAGTACATGTGCATCCTGACTGCAGACACAGTACATGCGCATCCTGACTGACTTCAGACACAATAGTACATGCACACCCTGACTGAGACACAGCCACATTCATGTGACACCCTGACTGCAGACAAGCCACCCTGCAGCCAGTTCATGCACCCTGACTGCCCAACTGCAAAACCAGTACATGCACACCCTGACTGCAGACACAGTACATGCATACCCCGGACTGCAGACACAGTACATGCGCACCAGGACAGCAGACACAGTACATGCGCACCCTGTCTGCAGACACAGTAATGCGCACCCTGACTGCTGACACAGTACATGCGCGCACCCTGACTGCAGACACACTACATGCGCACATGCGCAAACCCTGACTGCAGACACAGTACATGCAAACCCTGACTGCAGACACAGTACATGCAAACCCTGACTGCAGACACAGTACATGCACACCCTGACTGCAGACACAGTACATGTGCACCCTGACTGACACAGTACTGCACATCCTGACTGCAGACACATGCATGCACCCTGACCGCAGAGTGACTACATGCATGCCAACATCCTGAAGATAAAAAAAGGAATAAAAATTATGACTGTAGTCAGGAGTGGAAAGCGCAGAGGAATGTGCAAGAAAAAAAAAAAAAACTAACAGGCGTTGCACTGGGCACCTATTTTCCCACTGCAGAGTCACAGATTTGCTGCTTCCTAACATGTTTTCAATAACTTTTCATTCAGATTTCATTTCATTGGTAGATAAAAATTGGAGCATGCAAGTGCCGTTCTGAAATTTCTTGGAGCATGAACATACAGGAAAATCTGTTGAAAAAAAAAAAAAAAAAGGGGGGAATGAGGGGTAAAAAATGTCAGCCCTAAAGGGGGGGATTGCATGTAAAAACGACAGCTCTAAAGAGGGCAAAAAACATGTCCGAAAAAAAAAAAAAAAAAAAAAAAAAAAAAAAAAACAGGACAGCAAAAGGACACAGCAGAACAAAAGAACAGAATTAGAATTTCAAATATCATACAGAACACGGCAGGGAAGGAGCAGGAGGAACAAACGAAACTAAAGAGTTCATCCCACCTGGCAGACTCTGTCAGAAATGTCAAAAGAACTGGCAAACAAGAACAAAGGAATTCAACACGTATAAAACTGGAACAAAAATAAAACCGAGCCCGAAACTCAAACACCGCAAATCTAAACTCAACAGGCCACTGTGTACCCAACACACTGAGAAACAAAACAAGACCATTAAACAAAGAAGAGAAGAGGAGGGGAGGGGGAGAGAGGGAAGTGGTAGAAGGGGTGGTTGGGAGAGAAGGAAATGAGCAGAAGGTATGAGAGGAAGGGGGTGGTGTGGGTCCACCTCTGAAAAAGGGGAGAGAGAGGGTTTTCTTTTTCTTCTTTCTTCTTCTTTTTTTTTTTTTTTTTTTTTTTTTTTGGGGGGGGTCCTTTTACTTTTATTAGCCCCCCACTCCAGTCCCCCTAAACCCCTTCCATTTTTTTCTTTTTTTTTTTTTGCACTGCCACTGAAATGACATTACTGTTATACCAAATCTCCCCGTGCACTGCCAGACCAAGGTCTTCCTGTTGCATTTCCATCAACCGCAGTCCACAAGGGGCCGGCCATCAACAAAAGGTCAGCATGAGGCTACCAGCCAGAAGAAACCCTGTGCTGCTGCCCTGTCACTTTGCTTGTGTTCAGCTGTGCACAGTCTTGATTTGACACCAGACATAATCTGTTGGGGCCCTCAGTTTACAATGACTTGCTGAGGGGCGCAGTTTCGTAACATTTGTGTACACCTGACACCGTCGAAAGTTGTGAACTTTTGAGACAGTGAGCAATGTTACAATCAAACTCTGAGCTGACCATGACAAATACAAATAACTCAAACAGCATGCTGACATCACTCAAATCTGAGC
>JADBJO010000884.1:369496-374496 GCA_016801955.1 Conus betulinus
AATCATTAAATTCCAGCCCCCTAAGCCATGTTAGCAGATCAACTATGTCAGTCCTGGCTCATGGAAAAAGCCGCAGTTACCCTGCACTGCAGTAGAGAGAGAGAGAAGAGAGAGAGAAGAGAGAGAGAGAAAGAGAGAGAGAGAGAGAGAGAGAAAGAGAGAGAGAGAGAAAAGAGAGAGAGAGAGAGAGAGAGAGAGAGAGAAGAGAAAGGCAGATCTCAGAGTGGGAGGCAGACTCCACCCAACCACCCCCCCACCCCCCCCCCAACCCCAACCCCAACCTTTCTGCTCTCCACCCCCCCCCCCCCACCCCCAACTTCTTGAACAGCTGAGGAGAGACCTAGAGGACAGGGAGAAGGAGGCAGGCAAGGTCTCTACCCACAAAGGAAGGACACCAGACACCAAGCAAATGCAGGCACAGCTAAGGAGGTACGTCCACAGCTCTACGAGGTCAGAAAGAACCAACGACAAAACCAGCAGGCATGGCTCACCCCTTGCACAGTTCGTCCACACAACTGCTCAAAATTATACACCTTGAGGACAGATCAGAGAAAAAAAAACACAACGGCGCCCATTAGAGACACACACAGCCCTGGCAGAGAGAGACAGACAGACCCTCACTCACACGGCAGGCGACAATGACAAAATCTTCACTCTGAAGAGTCGCCCACACAACAACAGGCAGGAGACAATTGTTCACATTGAGAAAATCCACGAGGCCAATACACATCGCACGTGATACATCAGTCACATGACAACACAGCCACAGAGATTCACTGGTTGCACAAACACGCAAGCGACAGACAAGAACAGGTCGCGTACGCACATTACAGCCACAATCGGACAGATGCACAAAGTTGTAAGCAGAAGACCATCACATTCACAGGACCTCACACGACTGATGACAGATGCACAAACACACAAGCAAAGGCAAAAGGAATCCTGCAGACATACAGGATAGCCATAATCATCAGATGGTAACATATCTGCAGATACGCACATATATGGTAGCATAATCAGGAAACAAACAACAGAGATGGAACAACCAATGATGTGGGTGAAGGATGCATTTTCGGACTGTCTTTTCTTTCTTTTTTCAATAGATACCTTTGGCTTAAAAACAAACAACAATCATCCTAACTGTGCTGCCTGTTTTGCTTCAATCATTTATCTACTTTTCCATCCAGCATCTAGACACCCAAGAACTAAGATCACCAAGTCTTGGAGGCTTAAAAAAAAAAGTGCACAAATACAAGACAACATACGAAAATAGTCTTATGAAGGGCACAAACAAGAAATGGAATCATCAAAAAAAAAAATGACTGGGTGTTAAACAAAAAAAGTCATGAAAAGGAAACAATGAGGTATAGATATGTGAAATAATCATGAAAAGTGAACAATGGTAGTGAACAAACTGGAATAAAATGTGAAAAATGGAGTGATAAGAGTGTAGAAGTAAGAAATGAAATGTGAAAATGGAGTGATAAGAGTGTAGAAGTAAGAAATGAAATGTGAAAATGGAGTGATAACAGTGTAGAAGTGAGAAGTGAAATGTGAAAGTACAGCACTAGGGTTCACAAATTAGAGATCAAATGAGAAAATGAAAGGGGAAACATAGTGCAATAAGTGATAGGATGGAAAATACAATGCAGCAAATCAATAGAAAATGCAGTCACACCAACTGCCTGAAAAAAAAACAAAACAAACAACAAACAAACAAAAAACAGAAAGAGGGAGAGCGAAAATCTAAAAATCAAAAGGGGAAGGGGAAGTAATTATAAAACAACTTGGAACATCAGAGATCCTGATAACTGACCATGCAACAACTTCCAATTAATTTTATCACATTTCTTAATGGAATACATGTTTAAAAAGCATTTGCTGAAAAATCAAATCATCGCCACAACAAGAGTTAATGTCTAAAACACAAATAACCAGTATATACCTCAGTTAAGTTGTAAAAGACTGGAATGAGAACAGTGCTGAACCCTTTGCCAGCTTTAAGTCAAAATCTATTATGAGTCAAATAGGATCTATTATGAGCAGCTAATGATTGTGCCCCAAGGATCCATAATGAGCAGCTAATGAATGTGTCCAAACGATCCATAATGAGCAGCTAAATGAGATCAGACTGAAAATAAGTGGTTGAGTATAAAATGCGAGAGACATGAAATAAAGTGACAGGTACGCATACATGAGCTGGAACTGGTCACAGACGTACAGGGGGGAAAGAAACAGTATCTCGCTGTGTTTTCCCAACACTGGCGTTTTGGGTTCCATTCACCGCAGGTAAATGTTGCATACAATATATTTGGTCATAATGTGGAGACAATTTTTTACTTTTTCATACACCAAAACAAAACCCGACATTCATTTATCTAAAATTTTCCAAGGAAAGTTCATATACATAAATTATACACATACGTAATATTTAGAAGATAGGCCATTCATCTCATGATGTAGGTTGTTCTTAGCCCAAACTCTATCAAAAATAGCTCACTGTAGCTTATGGCCAGGAAACTGCACACACATCAGAAGGAAAAAACTTCTGTTAAGGTGTTAGCTGTGTGATGCACAGCAGTACAAATCTGGTTTGTTTTGTGTATGTCCTCCCACACACAATCCAGACATGTAGTTCATATTAGCCATCTTGCTGTTATTATGGTCCTTAACTCCGACCGGTAGAAAATACACAAAAACTCCCAACCTTTGCCACATGGTAATTCCATAAACAGGTGGTCTCTAATATGAAAGTGACACGCACTATTTTTTAGATCCCTTCTTCCGATGGTCCCTGCTGTCTGTACTGACTTGAGCTTTGTAGGTCAAAGGTTGAGATCAAATGAAAATAAACACTGTACTGTGTGTGCACGACAGGACAGATCTGTGCAGACACATCCTACATTTCAAACAGTCACAGTCTATATATAAAAGAGGAAGTCTTTTACTACGACCTGAATCTAAAATAGACAAAGACACGAAAATGTCCCATAAAACATGTATTTAGAATGGAGGGAAGTTTCTTGATGAGCTAAATCAGATAAGAAACAACAATAAAAAAATGTTCTTGGAGAACAAATCTTAGCAGGGAGAAACCTTGACCAGGAAATGCATTCAATTCAGAAAAAAAAAAAAACAACAAACAAACATACAAAAATGTTCCTGGAGAGGAAGTTTGTACAAGGAGAATGTCTTCATTCAGCAGCAGCTGACGGGGTGGAGGGACACAGAAACAGATTTTAAGGAGTCTAACAGAGATAGAACATAAAGATCAGGATGGGAAACACATATCAGTAGTACTTTGCAACACAGTACATAGTCAACAGTGTGAAGTTATGGACATTGAATACACTCAACACATTTAACACCAATAAAATGCAGCGCATGTTTCCTTGGTACCAATACAATTGGGGAAGCGGGGATGACGGGGATGACGGGGGGGGTGTGGATAAAAGGAGAGGATATGAGCTCTCTTCGTGTCTCTCACATTGAGACATAAGCTGATGGGTGTGTGTGTGTGTGTGTGTGTGTGTGCGTGCGTGCGTGTGTAAGCCACATAACTGATTAACAATCAAGCCCTGTCATATAACTATCCTAACCATAGCACGGTTCAACTCTTTCAGACAAAATCTCAACACAGACGAGAATCAAACTGTTCTTTCTTCTTCCAGTTCACCTCCATGGTTTGATTTAACTAAGTGTATCAACATCACAGATGATGCAGTAAACTGTTTATGAACAATACACTAAGTAAGTCTCCCTTATACTTACTTATTAACCTGCCCAACAGAACTAAGGTACATATTATATCAAGGTCCTCATAAGACTGTCATATCTTTGGTCTCAGAAGCAATAGATGCAGTATTCGTTGTTCTTGGATAATGAAAATTATCATTTACATTTTCATAATTATCAACACTGAGACCTTTCCCTTTGTTCCCACTGAACATCCAGTTATTATGATATACAGAAAGAAGCCCCTTGCTCAGAAATTTTAGCGGGCCAGGTCTTCATTAATCTTAATGTAACCAGTACCTTTGCCAGGAACCATGCAAAGATAGTCAATATACAAGATTGTTTGTTAAGAAGTTGTGTTTTATAAACAGGATTTTCTAATACATAAAGCATTTCTGGTGAAGAAAATCGTGATGAATAAACTAAAACATTTTCTTTTTGTTTTGCCAGACAATCTATGAGTCATTCCACAATAAACTGCCATGGGAGGGTACCCGACAGAAGTCTATGCCCAGACCTAAAGAAAAATTGTAAAATGTTTTGAATAGCTTGACATTATACACTGTACTGAGTTTCTATTTCTTGTTACATATGCCATCAAAACTGGGCATACAGAGACAATACAACATACATGGCTTTTCTAAGGAAGGCACAGTACTGACGAGAATACACAATACTGAATCTAGCTCTGGCACAGACTTTTGTCACGGTGGCACTATACAGATGAGAACAAACAATACTTATCTTAGTTCTGATTCTAGGCCAGAGACTGCCTTGTGCCATCTAAATACAAGGCATCTAATGTGTTCTGAATGACAGCACTGAGCAGGTGCCCTGTTGTGGGGTCTTCTGACACTGACAGTGCTGAATTGTTGATCACCTTTGCTGGATTTCATTTATTCTGCCAGCTTCTTTAAAACTCAAATTTCTACTGACGTCTAGCTTCCCAAGAGAAACCAGACATGTAACAGACAGTAAACTGTGTAGGAAAAAAATCAAAATCAGAAAATGTTTAAGTACGACTAACACTTGAACCAACAGAAGTTTGACATATGGATAGGATCGAACTGACTGCTTTTTTTTTAATATAGCAAAAACACTAAAAAAAAAACAACAAAAAAACATCAACACATACAAAAAAATACAGCTAGCTGGGTTTAATAAAAACAAAACAAACACAAAACAAAAAAATCATGACAGTACACAAGAAGCCCACACAGTTCTGTTCTCTCTCCACACAAGTAACCTTCAAATGTAATGGAAGT
>JADBJO010000884.1:379496-386996 GCA_016801955.1 Conus betulinus
AAAAAAAAGAAAAAGGAAGGGAGATGGGGGGGGGGGGGGGGGGGGGGGTCAGCGCAAATCCCAGACTTTGTAAAAGTAGATGGGGGACAGGGGGGGGGTGAGACTTCCACCTACTCAGTAACGTGCACTTTTCACTTCACCTGGCAAACAACTTATCCTTTACATAGATCTGTCAATCCTCCTTTTTTCCTGTGTTTTAGGAGGGAGGGCAGAGGGGGAGGGGGAGTCTGGACACCCTCACCTATTCCTCCCATGCATCCTCTCTGAGACTGACCACTCAAAGGCTTATACTTCTACAGGTAGAAATCTTTCTACGATGTCCACCCAGCATTACACAGGTACCTGAATCAGTGCTGGGAAGGCTGAAGAGTTGAAGGAGAGGCATGGGTTTCCCTTTCCATACTAACAGTACCCATGAGTCTCTAACCGTCATGTGTCCCAAAAGCCATTAGGTTATGGGACTTTAAACCTTAATCTTGCAGTCAAATACATCTAAAGTGCATGGGTGCACAGGTTAGAGATGCCTTTATGCACACAGACCCTGAACCAAACCTTCTTTTTTATCATCTCCCTCACCCCCTCACCCTAAAACAACAAACTAATCCCTTTAAAAAGATGGTCAAATAAACCAGTTAATTCATGACCAACTTAAGCTTCTGTCAAAGTTTTCAATATTTCCTCAAAAGATGACATATTTCTTTGATTTTCAAGCAGATCTGAGGTATTGAAAAAGATGTTTCAAAGTAGCTCAAGGAGATCAAGATATTCACATGAATGAAGCAAAAAGCTAGTAAAGCACTTGAGGTAAAGGCATGTCTGCCTTTAATTTAAACATCATGACAGAGGTGCAAAGAGGAATGCCTCCTAAAATTAGCTCAGAATAAGCTAAAAAAAAAAAAAGAGACAACGTAGTACATTTTGCATGGTATACTGCATTCAAATCAGATTGCATGTGATCTCTAAATCAAATTACCAGTACCACTGACTTTTTTATCTTATTTTCCATTTGACTTATGTAATGAATTAAGAAAAAAAAAAAATGTTATGCAAACATTAGTTTTTACACTGCAGTTTCTAAAAAAAAAAACTTTGAAAAACACATGTCTTCCAAACTATACTTGAAGTGGATTTGATGAAGCACAAATCCCTTACCCATTTTCGGAGGAGCTGACGATGAACTGCTGGTCAGGCTGGTGACTGCCATTGGCCAAGCAGCTGATGGCCGCTGAGTGACCAAACAGGAGACTGCGTGGACACACCTGGAGACAGCAACACAATGGTATGTAATCCATATCAACACAACCCAGTCAAAGCCACATCAGCACATTTGTATATGCTCAAATCAATACAACTGTGTGACACTTCTACACTACAAAGAAGAGATCATCTGACTAAGTCAAAACCAGCAACAACAAAGTGAAAATTGCCAGTGCACAATTTTCAGCACATCAAGGTACACATACTGAAACCTGACACAAAGGACCCAGGAATAAAAACACTGGTCCTTCATCAACTTGATTTCTGACTTTGTCTACATCTTACAAGACTCACTCCCAAGAAAACCTTGCTCTAATTATGGACATAGTCTACTGTACTAATGATACTGAAAGAGTCCACTGCATCCTTCTTTCTTAGGCACACACACTGAAACAAATAAACAACAAACAAACATTGCATCTTGTTTTCCCAGGAATGTAAGAGGAAAACTGGACAGGCACTCAGGAGAGTGAAGATTTCAATATCAAACAAATCCTGGATCTACCCTTAAAACCAGATCAGAAGGGCAGGGGATAATCACTCTTGAATCAGTTACTCCATTCCTCCAGTTTACTCCATTCCTATCAAGGTGTTACATACATATGGGTACACACACACATGTATGAATCTGATGTACACACTCACATAGTTTAAAAATACACATACTAACACATGTATACACACTCATATAGTATGAATGCAAAACACACATACACACTAATACATATGCACTCACACAGCCTAAACACAAAGCACAAAGCATGATACATGCACACTCGAAAAATAAACATACAAACATGAATGTGGTGAACAGCAGTATTTCACATAATGCACATACCTGCCAGTTATCACCAACATCCCAGATGCAGATCTGTCCATCGTTGCACCCCGTGACAATGTGTTTCATGTCAGGCGTCATCAGAATGGTGGAGATACAGTGGTGGGGGCGTGGCGCCCCCAAAGCACCATGGGAACCACGATGCTGCTGCCGCTGGTCATGGTGGACACTAGCCGCAGCTCTTAGCTCCCTCTGGGTCACCTGCATTCGGTCCCAACCATCATCACCATCACACACATGAACACAAAGCTATGACCAGTGATTCACATGGACTGACAAGTGACATGGTCTGTTTTGTTACGAGCAGCTGCTCATTACATTCAAAAGGGACTTGCAGGTTTGGGTGGCGTTTCTTTTATGCTCTTGTCTCATCGTCCATACACCCTCCACCACACCACTCCCATGCCACTCATGCCAGCCACCTCCTACACAGCCATATCCACTTCTTTCTGCAGCGAAGCCAGCATTTGGCAACCAACCAACCAACACCAAATCACTATGAGGCAACCCGCCATAGGAGACACTGCACAACTGGCCAGTCATTTTGTGGCTGTTCTGATCCAACAGTGAATCACTTTGCTTCCTGCTGATCACAGTAACTCACTAACTGCTGAGCCATGCAGAGCCAATGTCAGTAAGCATGCCCCTACAGGTTGGTGCCACCATGTCTTCTCTGGGGCATCCCCGTAGATTTGAAAATGTTGAAAGGTTATATCAATGACTTTGGCAAGAACTCACTGTGGCGCGGCAGAGAGGAGAAAAGTGAAACTAAGGTCACCACAGTCAAAAGTGGATGAACAGCCACAGTTCTTTTTTTGTAATAAGGAGGATGAAGATGATGGCAAAGAATTTTACCTTTTCATCATTTATTTTTATCCTATTTATTCATCATTATTTTCTAAACTACCAAAATTCTTTCTTGGGATTAACCTTGAATACCGTTTGTAATATGCCTGTTTTTCAAAGCGTAAGCAATATTATTGTGTATGTACAATGTCAGGAAATTAGTTCAATTAAATCCTTATTCACATATTTAGAATCAAACTGGATCCAAAAGTGTTGTGCATCGTCAATTGCATAATTTTCTACCCCTCCTCCTCATCATCAACTACAAAGGGACCATGGCAAGTTTTCTTTTTCACTTCAGTGATCAGTATCTGACACATTATAAATGTTAGTTTTTATAGCATTGTAAATGTATTTATTCTGCAAATGTGGCTCTGTCCAACTGTCAGCTCAGGGTATATACATGTATGCAAGCTTAGTCCTGAGGGATGTTTCCTTGTTTGTTCTGTGTCCCTCTTGTCTGCATCAGTACCACTGCAAGATGAATAGGTAACATGCACTAACTTGGAGTATTGCACATGGGCATGTAAACATACATTACACTATCACCACACACACACACACACACACACACACACACACATACACACACATATGCAGACACACACACACAGTCACTGCAAATGCATGCATAAATCCTCAATGTATGGCACACATTTATGTACTTACATTAATAACCAGCACTGATCAACATTAATGGAGGAGCATAAGTCTTGATTCACTGAGTAATAATCTTTAGTATAAGCGGTCAAATTTTATTAAATTTGTGCATTTTTCGCACCCCACTTTATTTTTCATCTCTCTCTCTTTCTCGACACACAGTTGCAGTGTGTGTATGTGCATGTGTGTGTGTGTGTGTGTGTGTGTGTGTGTGTGTGTGTGTGTGTGTGTGTGTGTATGTGTGTGTGTGTGACACTGTGTGTGTGCGACACTGTGTGTGTGTGTGTGTGTGTGTGTATGTGTGTGTGTGTGTGTGTGTGTGTGTGTGTGTGTGTGTGTGTGTGTGCGCATGCATGTGTGTCTGTGCACATGCCTTATGTGTTCATGTTTTTCAACACATTTTCCAGTATATACAGTGTGGCTTTCTATATATTGGAGACCACCTGAATCTTTTGAAGTCAATTTAGTGCACTGTAAGACCTATTTGTTTAGAAAACAACTATCACTGGATAACACATGCAAGGTATTCTCCGTGATTAATTAAAAAAAAAAAGTTAAAATCATATCAAGCTTGAGAGAGAAGGCAAAACTGCCAAAAGACTACTTTGAAGGCAACAGTTTGTCATTGATTATATATCTTCAGATTGTTAGGATTCAATGAACAACACAGAAAACTCTTTGAAACTCTAGAAATTCACCTTCTGTTACATCAAACGGAAGAATACGTGATGCAATTTCAAAGACTGAATTATGCTGAGAACAGCTTGCCATTTTGTGCATGTCTATTTTTAAATTTCAGAACAAGTATTTGAGCCACGCATGCCAAACTCTATCTGTATACTACATTCGTTGCTGGCATTTAGTGCTCTAGCATTGACGCAATGATGGGGATGCACAACGGGGATGTTATTGACCCTGACACTGAGTGACAGTCGCTAGTGGCCTGTCAGCAGTAGACCCGAGTGCTCAATACTGCACATACAGACAGGCAGGATACCGGTACTGGTTCTTTAAAACAGATTGAAATACGCTTATGTGTACGCCATCTTAAAGTACTAAAACGTTCTGTGATGGAAATAATCCAACACTCACAGAAATAATCTTGTAAACAGCGAACAAATTACAGAAAGCAGACTGCCATCGTCATTTCACACCTCCTGGCGTCCATCTTGACACATAACAAATGAAGTCATGTGGTGATCATGTGACCAATATCTATTTACCGAAGTATCTCCAAATCTGCTCTGATGTTAAAAAGCGATAAGTGAAAAGTGACATACGATGACCAACGACGGCAATCGGCGTGGCAACAAACGATGTGGCAATCGCCGACAATGGTCGTGAGGGAAACTGACTGGACAGTCAATTTAGGATAAGGATTAGGGTCGGCTTAATAGTAGTAGTAGTAGTAGTGGTAGTGACTGCTTCCACTAGCCTAGGCTTCGAGATCGGTAAAAATACCCTCATTAACAAATTAACTCTAATTTAGGACTGGTCACATCAATGCAACGCCGTCGTTAATGGTCACTGTCATTGATTCTTTAAGTTCTTCAAATTTTAGAAATTTTTCATTTGTCCAAAAGATTCTCGAATCTGGTCATATCTTGAGTAAACTCGAAGTTTGAATCAAGTTTTAAGTGATTTTCAGCTCCCGTGTGAAAGAATGAGAATTACTTTTGTCACACTGACGGCGTTATGAATTCCTTTGTGGTATTAAAATGTAGAACCGAAAAAAAAAAAGTATCCAAATCAATGTTACCGATACCATTTTTTTTTTTTTTTTTTTTTTTTTTTTTTTTAGATCTGGACAAGATCTGTAGCATACCGTATCTATAGGCCTAGTCTCACATCTTTACACTCTTTCCAATTGTCTTACATGCCCTTTCAAAAACGGGCACCATATTTCTCTTGCAGATTACAAATGAGATGTTAGTTCGTACAGCCCTTCGGAGGTATGAAGACGTCGTCGTTGAGGTGTTGCAATTTCTCCACTAATTTTTTCTTCGGTGGAGCAGAAGATGCTGGTCGCTGTATGGCGGAGGGTCCGTGTCCGAAGTTGCACATTCACCGCACTTGTACATTTGCAACACTTGTAACATTCGCGAACCGTTTGCAGCATATGTAACTTAATGTATGTGGTACCTGTTACATTTGTAGCACTGGTAACGTTTGTAGGACGTCTAAGTTTGTGGAACTCGTAACGTTTGTGGCACCTGTTACGTTGGCTCCATCTTTTACATTTGCGGTAAAATGTACGTTTTCGGTAAGTGGGTGAGATCTTACTGGTTTGGGCCTACGTCTCGTGCTGAATTGGTCTCAACTTAGGGCAAGTATACTGATTTGATCTCTAACTGTCCCCCCCACCCCACCCCCCCCCCCCATCCCCTCATTTTGCAAGGAGACCAAGAGAATCAAGCTCTTCAAGCAACCCAATCCCACATGACGTCGTGTCAGTTCGCATGTTCAGGGAGAGAAGGAAAAAGCTGCTCACACTTAGAAACAGACAAGGAGAACGGTAGGCCCCATTCCTCGTCGAGTAAACAGTTTAAGTAAAAAGTTTAGCTTGAACAATAATGCAAATGCGATGTCACTGACGAACAAGTAAATGAGATAATAATAAGTGCTTATGTAACATAACATTTCCAACAATAAGTGAAGCTCTTTGCTTAAAGTAATATAGGAAAAATGTGTATGAATATCTCCTACAACAATTTTCACAACCATCTCATTACAAAATAGAAGAGTAAAGTTTCTGTCAGTCTCAAGATTTCATTTACACCTCAAATTCTAACAAATACTTTCACTAACACTCCATAACAATCAAACCACTTTTTTTTTTCTCCATGGGATCTATAGCACAATAAAAACCAGAAGAAAAACGAAGAGTTCCAGGCAAACAAAGTTTCGATCTTTGTAAAGCTTGGAGAGTTATGTTTCTAAATGTTCTCTTGAAAGAGTCAAGAGAAAAGGAATGATGGATTTAATACGGAAAAGAAATCCAAATCTTTGAAGCTCAGAATGAAGAGACTAATGGCCAACACAAGGGTTTGGTCCTCGCATGTGGCATGTGAAGGAAAACGGTCCTCGGAAGTAGACCAGAGATTTCCAGATGAGACCTAGCGAGACAGAAGGTCAGTCATGAATGCAGGAGAAGCAAAATCCTTACTTCTCAAGCTTCCAATGGATACACACAATCCCCCCACCCCCACCCCCCCCCCCCACCCCCCCCCCCCCCCCCCCTGTAGTAGAAAGAAACTCGTGGAGAGCGTGGCAGCAGAGAGTCCTCAGTAGAGAAGCCCCCTTCAAGCAAGTGTTTCGGCCCTTAACTCCTGACACTCTAGGAGGGGGTTGGGCCCACACACGGTTCATGACTCCGGATGTCCCTCTGCTGCCCCCTTTTTTTTTCCCCATCTCGGGACGAGCCATGGCTGGGATTCGAACCCATGCCCCTAGTTTTAGGGTGGAACAAAAATGGCATATTGACAACGGACAGTGTTGTACTTCTTCAAAATCGGCCGTGTGTGCTGCAGACGTGCAAGCACCGTTTTTGTGCCGCATTCATAATGGTATCGCAAACGTAAAAATGGCCATGTGCGGCAAATGTAATGCTCCCATGCATACTTCTTGGGGAAGACGTTCTTGAGCTGTTTGTTATTTACCTGACCTGTGTGGAATTTTTCTGGGATGTTAGTTCTCAGAGGCTGCGCGCAAGGAAACAGTCCCTACAGATCCTCAAAGGCATGAAGTTATACACCAAACGAAAGGGAAACTGGTGTTGAAGTTAGTTTTTTCAAGATTTTCTTTTCTCAGCCTATTAGTGACGGTTTGGTAACACCAGGCAAGTACGGCTAAAAGCATATGCTCAATGTTGAAGGGAAACGAAAGCCTCAACACGCACG
>JADBJO010000884.1:416996-421996 GCA_016801955.1 Conus betulinus
AAATCATGCATGGATTCTTTGACACTGTTCAACATTGATTTGATTTGATTGATTTGATTTAACGTCTGTTCACAACAATGGTGATAGTGTCAAGTCAAGTCAAATTTTATTTTCAGATGGAACATTGAATAAGCAGAGAAACTGCTTTTTTACATCAAGCCATCATAACAAAACAAAGAAACTTGAATGATAAATAATGAAAACGAAGAAATACAAAGAGTGAAAATCAGCGGAAAGGGGCGAGGGAATGAACATTGGTACAATAACTATAAATATAAATGACTTAATATTTACACTAAATTTGCAAATATAGTGCTGGATAAAACTGATGGAATTTGTATCATTTCTTCGCTGTAGATTATATCATTTAAAAGTTCCCATATTTGCTACATCTATCCCAGATATGTTGTATTCATCCATGGATTCTTTGACGCTGTTCAACATTGAACGTCGATGAACTTGCCTGCTTTATGATCACAACGATCCATGGAGAAGATGACAGAGATGATGTTGATGGGCAATCACGAATGATGATGACGATGGTGATAATGATTTTGTTGGTTTTGATTTTGGTTTTCTTGCCCTTTTGGTCAAAGCTCGTGAAATTCTCCATGGCCATATAGACGCGATCAAGCTGGAAAAGCAAACAGATCTGTCGCACAGACTTCTGCAATTCTGAGTTATTCTTTATATAGAGTGGGATTTATGTAGCTTGCGATTTTTATTACCTACTGGGTGAATGCTTTCATTAACCTTTATAGAACTGGGTAGATAACACCCACTTCAATGACAGATTGCTTCCTACTGAAAATTCCGACAGGTTTAATAGAATTCTATCCGCTTTGTATGCTCCTTCTGTACTAGCCATCACCGTCACCACCACCACCACCATCATCATCATCATTATCATCATCACCATCATCATTATCATCGTCGTCGTCGTCATCATCATCACCATCATCATCATTACCATCATTATCATGATCATCACCCTCATCACCATCCTCATCATCATCCTCATCATCATCATCATCATCATCATCATCATCATCCTCACCATCATCATCATCCTCATCCTCATCCTCACCATCATCATTATCATCATCATCTTCTTCATCATCAATATCATAATCATTGTTATCATCATCATCATCATCATCATCATCATCATCATCATCATCATCACCGTCGTCGTCATCATCGTCATCATCGTCATCATCATCATCATCATCATCATCATCATCATCATCATTATCATCACCACTACCACCACAATCATCATCATCATCATCATCGTCATCATCATCACGATGGCCATCATCATCATCGTCATCACTATCGCCATCATCATCATCATCATCATCACCATCCAGTTTTCGACTTGATGTCATTGGGAAGTCAATCAGTTCACTTAAAGTCGTTTCGTCTACCCTTTAATCTTGGCGGCGTCGACCCTCTCCGTCGGCTAAATCTTTACTGTCGTTCCGCCTACAACACTAAAAAGTACTTTTTTTTTTTAAAAAAAGATCCTTTGGAAAGTAAGAACAAGACGTTTCGACTCAAACAGCCTTCTTCAAAGCGAACTGGTGATGAAAACTTCATTCTCAGGAAAGTCACGGGAAGGAACAATGACGTAAAGCACTTAAATGACGAACACAAATTAAACGGTAAACGAAACGAACCAGCTTGTAGTAACAATGCATAGGAGAACTGACATTAGGCGAACTGACTTCTTAGGCGAAACGAAGATAGGCGAAATGAATGTAGGCAAACCGAAGAGCACCGGCCGTTGAATTAAGACTAACACGGCAGTCCCAGGTACGCCCCGTGCAAAGGGAATTAAGCATATAAATGCTCTCTTATGGTGGAAATCCATTAGTTGCTGGTTGACCTAAATTCTAAAAGTGAAATTGTACGGCCGTGATATTCAGGCGCACAGTGCTTTAGAAATAAACAAGTAAATTCTGAACAAAGAGATTGCTAAAATCGGTTTTTCCACAGCGTATTCCAAACAGTTCCAAGTGCTATTTTATCTCGAGATCCAGCGAGCGGTTTTTTTTTTTTTTTCTTCTTCTTCTTCTTTTTTTTTTTTTGTTGTCTTTTTTGGGCAGGGTATTATAGGATATAGGGATGTATTTTCTCCCTTGGAAACCCCCCCCCCCCCCCCCCCCCCCCCCTATTTAACATAACAATCTGTACAAAGAAAGACCAAGGACCGTCGGTAGAATGTACACCTTTTTTGGGCTAGAAAACAGAATATCTGCATCATCAGCTGTCATGAATGTGATACAAAAACAAAACAAAACCAAAAAGAAAAAAAAAAAGCTAGGTTCACATTCACCACACAAATATCCAAGAACAACTTTTGTTAGATTAAAAGGGCAGAGCTGTGTTGTAGGCTGTTAGTTGTATCCAAGGGAAGAGCATCCTTGGTGTCGACGATTGACTTCCCCTTCTTCTTCTCAGGCACCGACTTTCTGTCCCCAGGGAGGGAACTGCGTCCGTTTTTTCAGCTCTGAGGCTGACCTCCTCTACAGGTAAAATACCAGCTCTCCTTACCTCTTCAGATTTCTCTCCCCTTACTTCCCCCCCCCCCCCCCCCCCCCCCCCCCTTTTGTTATCCTCTTTCTTCCCTGTGTTTTCTGTGTGCTGTTCTTCTAGTGTCTTTTTCTTTTTGTCTGTTCCTCAGTATGTTCTGTCTGTCTATCTGTCTGTCTTTCTTTCCGTCTATCTATCTGTCTGTCTGTTTTCTGTCTTTCTCTCTTCTTTTTTCTTTCTGCCCCCCCCCCTTTCTTTTGTTTTGTTCTTTTGTGCCATCTAATCCTTCTATATCTGTAAAGCGCCAATTCTATCAGGGATAGACATATTAGAAAGGACCAAACAGACAGTCACACCTCGAAGAAGCGGATAGACGGAGACACGAAAAAAAAAAAAAAAGGACAAGGAAGACGGACACATTACAAAGGGCCAGAAAGAGAGAGACATTAAAAGCGACCAGAGAGACGGACACATTGCAAAGGACCAGAGAGAGAGAGAGAGTGAGAGACGTTAAAAGCGACCAGAGAGACGGACACAGTGCAAAGGGACCAGAGAGAGAGAGAGTGAGAGACGTTAAAAGCGACCAGAGAGACGGACACATTGCAAAGGACCAGAGAGAGAGAGAGTGAGAGACGTTAAAAGCGACCAGAGAGACGGACACAGTGCAAAGGACCAGAGAGAGAGAGAGAGAGAGAGAGAGAGAGACGTTAAAAGCGACCAGAGAGACGGACACATTACAAAGGACCAGAGAGAGAGAGAGAGAGAGGAGAGAGAGAGAGAGAGAGACGTGTTTTTAAAAGCGACCAGAGAGACGGACACATTACAAAGGACCAGAAAGAGAGAGAGATGTTAAAAGCGACCAGAGAGACGGTCACATTACAAAGGACCAGAAAGAGAGAGAGAGATTAAAAGCGACCAGAGAGACGGACACATTACAAAGGACCAGAAAGAGAGAGAGACGTTAAAAGCGACCAGAGAGAGACGGACACATTACAAAGGACCAGAAAGAGAGAGAGAGACGTTACAAGCGACCAGAGAGACGGTCACATTACAAAGTACCAGAAAGAGAGAGAGACGTTAAAAGCGACCAGAGAGACGGACACACTACAAAGGATCAAAGAGACGCACAAATTACAGGAACCACAGAGACGGACATATCACAACAGACTACAGAGACGGACATATCACAACGGACTACAGAGACGGACACATCACAACAGACTACAGAGACGGACACATCACAACAGACTACAGAGACAGAGACATCACTACGGGCAAGAGGGGGGAAAAAAGATGACTTAGAACGGACCGAAGAGTCCGACATATTACAAGACAATACAAGACAAAAATATTTATTCATAAAGGCCATGGCTCGTTCAAGGCACTCTGCAAATAAAAGAAGGAGACTGACTCGTGTTTAAGAACCAAAAAGACAGACACATTACGAAGAAGACGAGAGACAGACACATTACATAGAGGCACATTTCAAAGAACCAGAGAGACAGACTCATAGAAAGCAAATTAAAAAGATAGACGCATTACGAATAACGAGAGAGACAGAGACACAAACTAAAGGGAAAAAAAAGAACGCTCTCAGTCTCTATAGGGTTGGCAAGTAAACAAAATTAATATTGTGGTCAGTATGCGGCATAAAGGGTAGGTATGTAGAGCTTATTTCTCAGCATGGACTGAAGAAAAAAGAGAGCGGTACCTAGTTAGAAATTATTTTCTTCTATTTTTTAACCTGTAGTAATATTTATTTTGATATGAGTTGAAATACATATTACACGAAAAAAGTTGAATCACAGATGACTTTTCTTTTTTGTTTCTTTCTAACTTCCTCTTTCTGTGTTTTTCATCTCTGTGTTGTATACATATATACGTGTATGTGTGTGTGTGTGTGTGTGTGTGTGTGTGTGTGTGTGTGTGTGTGTGTGTGTGTGTGTGTATGTCTTGTATACATGTGTGTGTGTGTGTGTGTGTGTGTGTGTGTGTGTGTGTGTGTTGTATACATGTGTGTGTGTGTGTGTGTGTGTGTGTGTGTGTGTGTGTGTGTGTGTGTGTGTGTGTGTGCACTAGCAACATGCAACATATTTCACTTCTGTCGCTCTGAATCCCCCCACCCCCACCCACTCCCCACCAGCTTTTTCTCCACTACCTTCTATTCCACCCCCACCTCCATCATCCGCCCTTTCTCTTACTTTTCTCATTCACTCCCCCCCCCCCCCCCTTTTTTTTTATACCTCACACTCTCTCTCAAGACTGCTTTGCACTTTTTTTTTCTCTCTCTCTCGCCTTTCTCTTTCCTTCTACCCCTTGCCCCCCTCCCTCCCTTTCCCTCTATTCGCCCCCCCCCCCTCCTCATTCTCAGCTTCCTTGCCTCTCTCGATTGCTCCACTTTGCTATCTCCATTGATGGCACCAGAAAGTTCTCCTGTCTCTGGCAACACCAAGCACCTTTTC
>JADBJO010000884.1:429496-436996 GCA_016801955.1 Conus betulinus
CATTCATTATCATTTCTGCTGAGCAGAGGAGTATGTATTACTAAATACCCTATCGAATACTGATCAGACTAGCCATATAGAAACGTAAAAAGCCCATATCAAACAATGTAAGAATCTATGACATCATGATTCATTGGTGAACCCAGCAAAATAAGCTGCATTCTTATTTCAACAAAAACAGCTACCAAGTAGTGCTGATGCGCCACAAACTTACGACTGATTTCCTCGCGGGTGGTAAAAGCCAGGATCTCTAGAAGGCATGCAAGCAGTCTGAAATGAACGGCATGAGCTACAGTCAATGCGAGACAACGCCAAGCATTTGAAAGAAGTTGTCCCGGCTCTCTTCCAAGAATTCATCCCTCACTAACCCCCCTCTCATCCACCCCGTGCCATTCACAGTGTATTTGGGGGGGGGGGGTCTGCTATGGTTACAGTTTCTGCACCAGCAGCATGTCCAACGTGAGCGGAAGTCTGGGAGAGCGCATGCATGAGCTGGTGCGTGCTTTTTCCTCCCGCACTCAGCGTTGTAAGGAACGCATCTCCCAGCCCCCGACCCCGTCCTCCACTTGTAGTGAGGATGACAAATCAGGTCAGGGCCATGTCTTTGTTCGTATACATAGACACACAGACAGACAGACAGATAGCAACACTTTCGCGCGACTACTCCCTGTACTTACTTACGCACGTACGCACACGTGAACACACACACACACACACACAGACACACACACACACACACACACACACACACACACACACACACACACACACACCTGCACGCATGCGCGCTCGCGTACACACATAGACACACACACACACACACACACACACACACACACACACACACACACACTCGCACACACACACACACACACACACACACACACACACGCACGCACGCACGCACGCACGCACACACACACGCACGCACGCACGCACGCACGCACGCACGCACGCACACACACACACACACACACACACACACACACACACACACACACACACACAGAGCGAGATAGAGAGAGAGGGAAAAGACCAACTTGTCGTTAACGTATTCTCAGACGGTGTTTACAGATGACTTGGTTGTATTCTGTCAGACAGACAGTCAATGTATGTTTGTTTGAAGGTGACCAGGTAGCCTATCCTGTATTCTTCACGTCAGTCAGCGGAGTGTGTACGTTTGGAGATGACCTGGTATTCTGTATTCTGTATGTCAGTCAGTCAGCGTATTCTGTAGTTTTTTGGAGATGACCTGGTGTTCTATATTCTGCACGTTAGGCAGTCACTGAATTATTTCTGTTCGGAGATAACCGGGTATTTCTGTATTCTGCACGTCAACTAGTGAATGTCATCAATACGTTTGGGAATGACCTGGTATTTTGTACATAACGATCAAGTAGGGTAACTCTTGCTTCCATGACCAAATAATTACATGCCTTTAACTCCAAACGAATGCTCCTTACGCATGTAATTATTTCATCATGGGAGCAAGAGTTATCGTTCTTTACTGTTTAGCATTCCGTGTCTCATATAACATTTTCTTGATTTTCTTTTATGTATGGGAGGCAGTCAGTGCGTTGTTTTATATTTAAATTTTGCACATGAGAGAGTGAGTGGGAGTGTGTATGTCAGGAGATAATCAAGTATATCTGTACCCTGTATGCCAGCCGCTCAGTATACTAATAACCTGGAGATGACAAGATATTTCTGTGGTCTGTACGTCAGTCAGTCAAGTCAGTACATTGTACATATAAACTGGAGATGATGTTCTGAATTGGTGAAACATTTCTCTTGTCTATAATGTCAATTTACCAAGTCAATGCATTGTGTGTATAAATCGGAGATGATGTTTTGGAGATGATGAAACGTCTTGTGTCTAAAATGTCAATCATTCAAGACAATACACTGTGTATATTTAGAGATGATACTGTATACTCTCTGTGTCAACCATGTACGCAGTGTGTATCACTGTATTCTGTACGTCAGTCAGCCAATGTACTGTTTCTATCCGGAGATGACGTGGCATTGTGAATTCTGCCTCCCTTCCATGCCAGACGTAGACGAGGGGCTGGCCCAACGGATGCATCGCCTGGGCTCCTTCCTGCCCACCGTCTCTACCTCCAGTGACGTCACGGGGGACGCACCCCGCTACGTCAAGCTGGGCCCTGTCGCGTGCGACTGCCGCGATGCTGCTCGCGACTGCCGGCCTGACGCACACCATGGAGTCTTACAGTGAGTGGTCTCCCCTTGACACGGGGGTGTTTGTTGGCATCACACACAGACACAGACACACGGACGCACAGACACACAGACACAGACACAGACACATATGCACGCACACGCACGCATGCACGCACACACGCACGCACGCACGCATGCACGCACACACACACGCACACACACATACACACACACACACACACACACACACACACACACACACACACACACACACACACACACACACAACACACACACACACACACACACACACACGCACGCACGCACGCACACACACACACACACACACACACACACACGCGCGCGCGCGCGCGCGCGCACGCACGCACGCATGCACGCACGCACACGCACACAGAGAGAGAGAGAGAGAGAGAGAGAGACGAACGAACACACACACATACGCACTCACGCACGCACGCACACACACGCACGCACGAACACACGCGCAAGCATGCTCACACGCAGGCACGCACGCACGCGCGCGCGCGCGCACACACACACACACACACGCACACACACACGCGTGCGCGCACGCACGCACGCACACACACACACACACACACACACACACACACACACACACACACACACACACACACACACACACACACACACACACACACACACACACACAGAGTCAAAACGTACAGGTCCTGACTGCTCACAGGCAATTCGTATTCTTTTTGGTCTATATACGAGCATGATGTATGTATTCTGATTATTTACAAGTATGACATACGTACGATAGCTGTTCATAGTGATGTTCAAGAACTGTGAGTGCAGCTTAGTGGCGCACAGACACGAGACTTTTCCCTATCCCGCTGTGGACAGACAAGATGTGTAGACGTGTCTGGCCTTTGTTTTTGTACGAGGCTTTATCGTTGTACGTGCCTGGCGTTTACTGACGTGTGTGTCTTAAGCACTGACTAGCCACGCCTGCAGACATTAGTGCTCACAAGATCAGCTCTCGACCGCTGGTATTGACACTGGCAATCTGTTTACAGACTTCTTGCTGGGTTTTTGTACTCCCAGGTCTTATAGAACACAGGGAGAGAGAGAGAGAGAGAGAGAGAGTGTGTGTGTGTGTGTGTGTGTGTGTGTGTGTGTGTGTGTGTGTGTGTGTGTGTGTGTGTGTGTGTCTGTCTGTGTGTCTGTCCGTCCGTGGTGGTCAAAATGTGTTCCACTCGCTCCAGACAAAACTACTGGCCCGATCTTTCTGAAAATTTGTAGGTATATTCATTATGGATCACGGATGATGCCTGATGTTTTATTTTACCGTTATATCTGTTACTAACGGCCATAACGGCCCATAACGGTTTTTTCTTCTTTATGGAATATCTCAGAAAGTACTTGGCCGATCTTTCTGAAAGTTTGTAGGTATGTTCATTATGGGTCACGGATGATGCCCGATGTTTTATGTTCCCGTTATATCAGTTACTAACGGCTATAACGGCCCGTAACGGTTTTTCTTCTTTATGGAATATCTCAGAAAGTACTTGGCCGATCTTTCTGAAAATGTGTAGGTATTTTCATTATGGGTCATGGATGATGGCCGATGTTTACCAGAATAGCTTTTACTAACGGCTATAACGATCTAAAACAGTTTTTTCATCTGTATGGAACATCTCATGCGTATTCAAGATAAGCTGGGAGTACTTTTATATCCTTTGCATCTTGTTTTTTTTTTATCGGCAAAGCGTTTATATGTCCTGGACCATTAAACAGACAAGCACTTCAGACATCGTGACTGTTTACAGGCAAGTTCATCATGCGCCTCAGCTGTTTACAGGCAAGGTCTGTACACGTGCTCTGGCTGCTTACAAACAAGATCTTTATACGTCTCGGAAATCTACACCAAGGTCTTTACACGTCTTGGAAATCTACACCAAGGTCTTTACACGTCTCGGAAATCTACACCAAGGTCTTTACACGTCTCGGAAATCTACACCAAGGTCTTTACACGTCTCGGAAATCTACACCAAGGTCTTTACACGTCTTGGAAATCTACACCAAGGTCTTTATACGTCTTGGAAATCTACACCAAGGTCTTTACACGTCTTGGAAATCTACACCAAGGTCTTTACACGTCTTGGAAATCTACACCAAGGTCTTTACACGTCTTGGAAATCTACAGCCAAGGTCTTTACACGTCTTGGAAATCTACACCAAGGTCTTTACACGTCTTGGAAATCTACACCAAGATCTTTACACGTCTTGGAAATCTACACCAAGATCTTTACACGTCTTGGAAATCTACACCAAGGTCTTTACACGTCTTGGAAATCTACACCAAGGTCTTTACACGTCTTGGAAATCTACACCAAGGTCTTTACACGTCTGGAAAATCTACAGCCAAGGTCTTTACACGTCTTGGAAATCTACACCAAGATCTTTACACGTCTTGGAAATCTACACAAGATCTTTACACGTCTCGGAAATCTACACAAGGTCTTTACACGTCTTGGAAATCTACACCAAGATCTTTACACGTCTTGGAAATCTACACCAAGATCTTTACACGTCTTGGAAATATACACCAAGGTCTTTACACGTCTTGGAAATCTACACCAAGGTCTTTACACGTCTTGGAAATCTATAGCCAAGGTCTTTACACGTCTTGGAAATCTACACCAAAGTCATTACACGTCTTGGAAATCTATAGCCAAGGTCTTTACACGTCTTTGAGATTTATAGCCAAGGTCTTCACATTACGCGAGTTAGAAGTCTATAGCCAAGGTCTTTACACGTAAAGTCTGTACCTACGTGGCGGTTGTTCACATTCAAACGCTGTACACGTCCTGGTATTTACAGCCAAGTAGTTTACACGTTATGGCTGTTTGCCATCAAGATCTGTACACACGCCCTAACTACCTATTACCAAGGTCTTTTCATGCTCTGGTTTTTGACAGCCAAGGTGTTTACATGTCTAGGTGTTCACAGTCAAGATGTTTCATACGTTCTGGATGTCGACGGAGAAGGTGGGTTTCAAAGTGATTGCAGGCGGCAGTTGAAACAAACGTCAAAGAAGGCTTACGGTTCCGCCCAACGAAAGAGACAAACAAATTACACGACAAAACACGACGTGTTTCGACCTCTTTGGTCTTCTCCAGGTAAGACAGACAACATTCAAGACCATGAAAACGAAGAACGAACAATCACTTATCTCGTCAATTGAGCGCAGAAATGTTCATTCCACATCCATTTTGCGCTCGATTTGTGAGGAGAGGTGAGTCATTGTTAGTTCGTGTTCGTTGTCTTGAGTGTTGTTTGTCTGCCTGGAGAAGAGCAAAGAAGTCGAAACGCGTCGTTTTTTTGTCTTGTAATTTGTTTGGTTTGTCTCTTCCGTTTGGCGGAACCATAAATCTTCTTTTTGTAAGTTTGTTTACAGAGAGGTCTGTACACACATGTCCTGGCTGTTTACAACCACAATCTTTACACGTACTGATCGTTAACAGGCAAAGTCTGAAGACATGCTGCCCGCGGCCGTTACAGCCAAGGTCTTTACAGGTTCTGGCTGTTTTACAGGCAAGGTTTGTACACGGTTTTGCTGTGGCTGTTTAAGGCAAGTTTTTTTTCCTCGCTGTTTGTTGACAGGTAAGGGTGTGCGCGTCGTGCTTTTTTTTTTTTTTTTTTTTTTTTTTTTTAGGTAAGGTTCGTACAAGCGCTGTAGCTGTTTACTAAGGTAAGTTCTTTCCAGGCTGTTTGTTGACAGGCAAGGTGTACGCGTCGTGGCTGTTTACAGGCAAGGTTTGTGCACACGCTGTGGCTGTTTATTAAGGCAAGTTCTTTCCTGGCTGTCTGTGTTGACAGGCAAGGTGTACGTGTCGATGCTGTGTGGCTGTTTAAGGCAAGTTCTTTCCTGGCAGTTAGTTGACAGGCAAGGTGTCGTGGCTTCTTTTTTAGGCAAGGGTTGTACTCACGCTGTGGCCGCTTAAGGCAAGTTCTTTCCCGGCTGCCTGTTGACAGGCAAGGTGTACGCGTCGTTGCTGTGTGGCTGTTTAAGGCAAATTCTTTCCTGGCGATTGTCGACAGGCAAAGTGTACGTGTCGTGGTTGTTTTACACGTAAGGTTAGTACACACGACGCCCGCTGTGGCTGTTTGATAAGGCAAGCTCTGCCCTGGCTGTCTTTTGACAGGCAAGGTGTACGTGTCGTGGCTGTTTACTGGCAAGTTCTTTCCTGGATGTTTGTTTGACAGGCAAGGTGTACGCGTCCTGGCTGTTTTAAGGCAAGGTTGACACACACGCTGTGGCTGTTTAATAAGACAAGGTTTTTTTTTTTTTTCTTTCCCTGGCTGTTTGTGGACAGGCAAGGTGTACGTGTCCTGGCTGTTTTTCAAGGCAAGTTCCTTCCTGGCTGTCTGTTTTGGACAGGCAAGGTTACGTGTCCTGGTTGTTTTTCAAGGCAAGTTCTTTCCTGGCTGTTTGTGGACAGGCAAGGTGTACGTGTCCTGACTGTTTTCAAGGCAAGTTCTTTCCTGGCTGTCTGTTTTGGACAGGCAAGGTGTACGTGTCCTGGCTTTTTTTTTTTTTCTTTTTTTTTAAGGCAAGTTCTTTCCTGGCTGTCTGTTTTGGACAGGCAAGGTGTACGTGTCCTGGCTGGGTTTTTTTTTTTTTTGTTTGTTTGTTTGTTTTTTTAAGGCAAGTTCTTTTCCTGGCTGTCTGTTTTGGACAGGCAAGGTGTACGTGTCCTGGCTGTTCGTGGTGATGCTGGCCTACGTGTACAACAGCACGGTGATCCCCCTGCGAGGGGTCTTCCCCTACCAGACCAAGCACAACTGGCACTACTGGCTGATGGCCGACTATTTCTTCGACCTCATCTACCTGACCGACATCGTCATGTTCAAGTCACGGCTGCGCTTCACCCACGACGGCGTCGTGGAGGTCTGGAGACTGGGAGGTGGGGTGGGGGTGGTGGAGGGAGATGGGGGCGGAGGGGGGTGGTGGTGGTGCTGCTGGGGATGGTGGTGGTGGTGGTGGCGGGGGTGGTGGTAGTGGTAGTGGTGGGGATGAAGTGTGGTGGGGGATGGTGGAGTGTTCGTGATGGGAATGGTGGCGGTTTGTGCCGTTGTGGTGGGTTTCGCTGGTTGGCGGATGGGTGGGTGGGTGCGTGGGTAGTGGTGGTGGTGGTGGGTGGTGGTGGTGATGCCTGCGTGTGGTCTGATGATGGTGATGCTTGTGGTGGTGGTGGGGAGGGGGGGGGGAGTAGGGGTGGTAGTGAGGTGGTTGCAGTGAATGGTGATTGTCGTGGCAATGGTGAC
>JADBJO010000884.1:444496-451996 GCA_016801955.1 Conus betulinus
TGTTCTGTACAATTCTTAGCCACTCACAATGCTTGGGTTATTGAACAGCAGAGCTAACCACTCAGACTGTTCCATATCTTTTGATCTCCCTTGCATCCTTGAGTGGATCCTCAAGCATAGGCTCAAAGATTGTCCCCTACATTTCATACTATTTGCATAATGCTTTTAGTTTTTCAGCAACTTCTTTCCTCTACACACTTTCGTTTTGTTCCGTTTACTACCCTTCGCTGGCTGCTTTAGGGGTGCTGTTGGATTCTTTTTTGAACCCTTGGTGGTGAGAACACCACAGAATTATGGACTGTGGTGGTGTGTCTCTATTTGACACCAAGAGCACAGGCACAAATAGCCATGTTTCCTGGAGTCCGATCCAGTGGACGAAAAAATTAGGAGCAGGCAATACAAATAGTATTTGTCTAAAAAGGGGTTAACGACGGGATTCCAATATTTATGATATAGTCTTCCCGGTTTCTTCATCTTCGTATTTTTTGCTTAAATTCAAATCTTTGCCCAATCATTACTATAATGACTGAAGAATTGTTAGCCTGCACTTGTTTTCTCCCATTACTTAATTGTTCATCATTATATATATATGTGTATAGCAAGATGCTTGTCCACCAACGCGACATCTGAACTTGTCTCGTCTCTCTCTCTCACATCGACTACTGTCATTCTCTTTTATCTGTTTATAATACGTCGTTGACTCGAAGAAGCGTACTAATTTCGCTGTTTGGCATGTTCTCAGACAAGCTCTGAACGTACCATTCGCATCTTTCAGTCTCTCCATTTGCTACCAGTATCACTTTGGATATAGTGTAAGATGAACACTATTTTCTGTGACCGTTCTTTGCGACTCTGTCCCTTCTTATTCCTGTAACTGTCTTCATACTTATACTTCCATTCCGTTCTCTACGCTCCCGCGTCATAGACCTTCCCAGCCTACCCCCCACCCCACAAGTTAAACGATCAACAGGTGGCTGCCGTTATTTCTTAGTCTCCGGTCCACGAACATGTATCGAACTTTCGCTTCCTCTTCGCCATGAAATAATACAGGACATAGTTAAAGCTAAGCACGCCAACCTTCCCTTTTTTCTATCGGATCCACTGCTTCATCTGTTCAGGTCTTTATTTCATGTATGTATGTATTATCTATTTCTTTATCCGTTTATTAATTTATTTCTCTGCTCCCTTAGTCATTTATCTTCGATTAATTAATTGATTCAATCATTCATTCAACTATTTATCAATTGATCTATTTTCTTTCTATTTTTGTGCTTCAAGTTGTAATGTGTGTGAATGACGTGTGCAAGCAAGCACACTGAATTGTTCCCATGCACAGACTAATGCGCTATATACTGTTATTGTTATATCAATAATAATAATAATGATAATGATAACCATAATAAAAATAATGAATAACAGTGGTGGTAGTAGTAGTAATAAAAACAATAACAGTGATGATAATAACAACAATGATAATGATTATCATTATTGGTGGTGGTGATGTTATCATCATCATCACCGTCATCATCATCACTATCATCTTCATCACCATCATTGCCATCTATCACGTACACTCAGAATGGCCAATGTTCAGTATGGAAGCCCAGGCAAGGGACTAACGGCTGATGACGTAATGTGACGTCAGATCCGGGACATCGTGGAGGCGGCGGGGCAGGTGAAGACGAGCTACCGGAAGAAGATGGACGCCGTGCTGCACTACATGAAGTCCATCCAGATCTCCGAGTACACGCGGGACAGAGCGCGAGAGTGGTTCTTTATAACTGGGAGCAGTCCAAGACCATTGGTGGGTACTGTTGCACTGTTTGGTGGTGGAGGTGGTGGTGGTGGTGGTGGTGGTGCGTGTGTGCGCGCGCACGTACTTGTATGTGTGTGTGTGTGTGTGTGTGTGTGTGTGTGTGTGTGTGTGTGTGTGTGTGTGTGCCGGCTGTTGGTTTCCTGAATCACTGATTGATTTGATGGATGGATTGCAGACGAGCGGAGCCTGGTGGCTGCCTTGCCGAAGAAGCTGCAGACTGACCTGGCCATCAGTGTTCACTTCAACACCCTGATCAAAGTGCAGCTCTTCCAGGTCAGTCACAGAGAGAGAGAGAGAGAGAGAGAGAGAGAGAGAGAGAGAGAGAGAGAGAGAGAGAGAGACTGACTGAGTGTGTGTGTGTGTGTGTGTGTGTGTGTGTGTGTGTGTGTGTGTGTGTGTGTGACACGCAGTGTGTATGTGTTTGTTAAATTCTAGTTTGTTTTATTTTCATTGAGCGCTGTAAGACTGTGCAGGAATTTGCAAAAAACAAACTATATTACTGTATGGTTTTGGATTCGAACAGAAACCCAGCCATGTGACTGAATTCTACACAGTACAAGACTGCGAGAGTTAAACAGATCTTTATACATGTGTTTCTATTCCTAAATGCGCAGGGTTGTTATAGAAACTAAGTCCATGACCGCTCGCTCTACCGTTCAAAACTTAGGGGACAGTAACTGGTAAAACGGCTAAATTCCATACCTTTCAGGGCTGTGATAGGAACTAGCAAATTGACTACGTTCTATACTGTGCAGGGCAGTAAGAGGAACTAAGCGTTATGTTTGTGCCGGTAGGGAAATGGTCGTATGGCTACATACACAAAGAACTAGATACAGTCTAACTTCAACTGTGCAGGAGTATGTGAGAAGCCACTCTCTCGGCTGTATACTATACGATGTTTAAGAACGAGTGGAACACTGTCTATATAATTACATTTCATACTGTGCAGGACTGCGAGAGGAACTTGCTGTATGACTTGGTGCTCAAGCTGAAGCCCAACCTCTTCCTGCCTGGAGACTACGTCTGCCAGAAGGTGGGAAAGGAAGGAATGGATGGATTCACCCGTGTTGGTGAAGATAGTTGGCTAGCCCAGTGGGGAGGGGAGGGGGGGGGGGGAGGGTTTGGAAACAACAAAATTTGTCTAGAAACCGGGCTGGAATTTCACATGGGTCGGGGGTTTTCCTACTCCATCACCGGGAGACAGTTGGGGACGAGAAGGAAGGCAACAAGCGTTTCGTGACTGCCCTCTAAAGTCCTTTGATGGAGAACTGGGACGCAGCAGATCTGAAACAGAAAGTGCAAGAGCTGCTGAATGCATGAACAGTCGGACTGTCTCGGCATCTCGTACAAAGAACACAAGACAATCAACCACATCAGCTAGCAAGTCAATATTGTTAGAGAAAGCCTCTTCGCGCGGGTATCAGAACTGCAAGTGTCCTACAGACGGGCTTGTGCCTTGTCTTGGCACCATGTCCAAGACTGTTGTGCAGGCCACTGTGGAGAGTGGGGGTCTCCCTTGCAGACAGAAGGCATTGTGGATGGACCGCACGAAGGACCGGCCTGGGTACTATGCCTTCTCATACGAGCATGCCTCTTGTCATTACTCTATATCCACGATAGTCTTACGGTTTATAGTGGCAGGAAGTCGTCCCTGACGTAGACAAAAAGAAGTCGTGGATATAAGATATGAAGAACTACTTAATTGTTATACATGATTGACAAGGTAGAGAGACAGTAAACAGTGTTCAGATGTCCATAGCACTATCTAGCTGCCCGTGACTTGATTTGTATGTTTTTGTTTCCATTCTTGCGTTTTCTTCTTTTTTCCAGCTTTTTGTTTGTTTACTCGTTCATTCATTCATTTCATTTTTTGTTTATTTACATGTTCATTTATCAATTTATCTGTCTATCCATTCATTGACTTACTATTTTTTTTTCTCAAAAACTGAGTTGGCAAAATAAAGCAGAATGACAGGTCACCATGCTCAGCTAAGCCTTATCTGCCTTCAAGGATGTCAAGAGTTCACCTATTATATCATGCATTCGTGCACAGGTTTTGTAGGTACTGATCATGTCCTTTTTTTTTTTTTGGTCACATGTCTTTAATCCCACGTAGTGATACTCCTGAAAGGACCCTGAGTGGTTGGCTCGATGAACATACCCCACCCACTCCACCAACAAAAAACGTCCCCACAGATCCATACACGTTCCTGTTAAAGACATGGATCGTGCCATGACCCCCATGTCCATAGTACAACGGAAAGAGGAGTCTCAGAGCCAGACTGACGAAGCTTTCCATGGCTGAGAGATCCTTGATTTAGCCCAGCCGTCTGTCCAGACATCCCTAGAAGAAGAAGGAAAAAAAAAAAAAAAAAAAAACACCCGAAGGTGGGGGGTGGGACCCAATGAAGTACTGTTCTCAACTGCTGTTTGCAAAATAAAGCCTCACCTATAGTGCTGATGGTTATGGCCCAGCGGATAAAGCTCTATTCTCATGATCCAAGGATGTTGGGTTCAGTTCCCACTTAAGACTGCCGGGTCAGAGAAGATGTATTCTTTGGAGTCCCCAGCCTTCTCCAGAACCTCCAGAGAGTTGAAATCCCGAACCCCATGTGTGAACGCATGTGTTAAAAAAGAACACACCCAAGCGTTAGAACCTCATTCTATCTGCCACGAAAAAAAAAAGCCCACGAGCTTGTTTGTGTGTTGTTTTCATACATCATCCCCGAAGACCCAATGTGGATACTGAAATGATGATAGAAATAACAACTTTCACATACTCAAGAAAATTTTTTTACAAGTGATGAATCAGTGAGTTCCAGCCAAAGAAACAAAAGAGAAGAAGGAAGAGAAGCTGAGGACCATATCAACAAAGCAAACTGACATCAAAAGTCTGTATTAATTCATACTGTGTGGGTGAGGTGTAGGACATGAGGTTGTTATGATGGTGTGAAGAGCGAATAATTTGAGGACAAGCAATTTGACTTGAGACTTTCATGATGATGTTTAAAGGGTGAGTAATTTCTGGACGAGGAAAATGATCTAATGCTGTTTTGATGACGTGAACAGGGCGAACACTGTGTGGAAAATGTGATCAAAATGGGGTTGTTATGAAGATGCATACAGTGAATGCTGTGCTAAATGTGAACAACATGAGACTGTTGTGATGATGATATGAACCGGGCGAGCTCTGTGTGTAAAAAGTGACTAACATGGGACTGTTGTGATGGATCTGGATCTGAATCTTGATCTGGATCATTACGTCGCAGGAGCCAATCAACGGCTGTAAACACGACGGAACAGGGAGAGCGCAAAAATAGTTCTAAAATAGTTTTAAAAGCCACCACTTTGTCCTAACAATCTTCCACTGGGTTCCATTGATGGTGATGTAACTGTGTGTATAAAGTAATTAACATGAGACTTGTGATGATGATGTGACACTGTGTGTAAAAAGTGACTAATATGAGACTGTTGTGATAATGATGTGACTATGTGTAAAATGTAATTAACATGAGACTATTGTGATGATGATGTGACACTGTGTGTAAAAAGTAAATACATGAAACTGTTTTGATGATGATGTGACACTGTTTGTAAAAAGTGACTAACATGAGACTGTTGTGATGATGATGTGACTAAGTGTAAAAATTGACTAACCTGAGACTGTTGTGATGATATTGTGAATGTGTGTAAAAAGTAACTAACACGAGACTGTGGTGATGATGATGATGTGGCACTGTGTGTAAAAAGTGACTAACATGAGATGATGATGATGTGAAACTGTGCAAAAAGTAACTAACACAAGACTGTTGTGATAATGATGTGACTATGTGTAAAAAGTGACTAACATGAGACTGTTGTGATGATGATATGACTATGTGTAAAAAAAAAAAAAAAGTAACTAACACGAGACTGTTGTAATGATGATGTGACTGTGCATAAAAAGTGACTAACATGAGACTGTTGTGATGATGATGTGACACTGTGTGTAAAAGTGACTAACACGAGACTGTTGTGATGATGACGTGCAGGGCGGACACTGTGTAAAAAAAAAATGACAAACGTGACACTGCTGTCATGGTGATGTGCAGGGCGAGGTGGGCAAGGAAATGTACATCGTCAGTCAGGGCCAGGTGCAGGTGGTGGGGGGGAGAGAAGGGGGACGTGGTGCTGGCCACACTGTCGGAGGGCAGCGTCTTCGGGGAGATCTCCCTGCTGGCCATGTCGGGGCGAGGCAACCGCCGGACCGCCGACGTCCGCTGCAGCGGCTACACCAGCGTCTTCACGCTGTCCAAGGACGACTTCGAGGAGGCCATGAACGAGTACCCCGAGGCCCAGAAGCTACTCAGGAAACGTGCCAAGTGAGATCACGAACAAGATCAAGGTTAAAAACTTGCCCTCGCCGTAAACTGTCGGAGGTTCACCGTGTCTAAGGCACGGCATGATGAAAGGCGGGGCCTACCCTCTCTTCCGCCGTCTTTAAGTTTCCCTGAAGTGAATCAGGTACGCGCTTGCTGATGGTCGGACAGAGAAGGTTTTCAAGCTGAAAGGCAAAGATCCAGCCATGGTTCGAACTCACGACTGTCGGCTGAAATGGCCAACGTCCCAAAGGCCAACGCTCCAAAGGCAGACGCTCTGATTCAGTTCAGGGAAGCTTAAAGGCGGTGGAAGGTGAAAGATAGGCTCCACCCTCCATCATGGCGTGCCCCTGGACCACGGGCGCCGGGCCCCTTTAAGAACAGTGAGTGTACAGAGATCAAATCCAACCCTTTGTGTGAATTTGTTAAAGGGGTGGCTTCACTCCTTTCTTCTCTTTCTTTACGACTTTCATGTTATGTTCTGAGTGATTCAGATTCTGGCGCTGACCCAAACAAACAAACGAAACAAACAGACTCTGGAGCTGACCGAAACAAACAAAAACAAACAAACAAACGAACAAACAAACAAACAAAAAAAACTGAGTCAATAGAAGACTCGTTTGTGTGTGTTAGGAAGCTGCTGAAAGAGAATGCCCGGAAGATGGAGAAGACGACGACCAAGATGGAGGCAGAGGAGATCATCAAGACTCCTCACGACACGCCCAAGATGGTCCGGACTGTTATACAGGTGAGACTGGCCCTGTCACGGGATACCGTGTGACGGTTGGATAGGTTGTAGGTACTCTATGGTATGAACGTTTGTGATGTGATTAAGTTTGATGCTTTGTGGTGTCATTTTGTGTGACGTGACATTGCGTCATTTGTTGTGTGTTGATGTGTTAAGGTGAGGTTTGATGTGACTGTATAGGTGCACGCAAGGAAATGGACCCGGGTTCTCACAATGGTTCCGAAGCTGGCAAAAGGCAATGTGATGTAATGCGGTGTGGTGTGATGTGGTGTGATGTGGTGTTTTTATGATGTGATGTACTGTGATGTGATGTGATGTAGTGTTGCGTTGTGTTGTGTGATGTGGTATGTGTGATGTGGTGTAATGTGATGTAATGTGACGTGACCTACTGTGGTGTGATATGATGTTACGTGATGTCATGTGATATACTGTGATGTGATACTGGGGGGGGGGGGGGGGGGAGGTAGGAGATGGTTCGATCTACCTTTTTGTCCACTTCTGTTTTGTATCATGACGACAGCTGTGATTTGTCTGTATCATGACGACAGCTGCAATTTGTCTGTATCATGACGACAGCT
>JADBJO010000884.1:456996-461996 GCA_016801955.1 Conus betulinus
AACAAACAAAAACCAACAACAACAAAAACTGTACCCCTGAACGAAAGAGCAAACAGATTACGAAACAAACACTACACTTGTTGTCCTCTCTGGTCTTCTTGTGAAGCGACAAACATTTACGACTGTGGAAACAAAGGACGAACGGACAGTCACTTATCTTCTCAAACTGGGATCCAACGGACAACTCACTCATCCCCTGAAATTTTACGGCTCAGTTTGAATTTTGTTTTCGAAGTCTTCAAAGAGTTGTCTGTCTCGCCTGAAGTCATGTCTTTGTGATTTGTAATGTCTAGAAATGTGATGGACTCTTTCGTTCGGCGGACTAGTCATTTTTCTCTTAAGATGGATTTCCATTCCGCCTGCAATCGCCTCACTTTGTAACAAGCCAAAGGGGTCGAAACGCGTCGTGTTTGTTTTGTAATTTGTTTTTTTTTTTTTTTTCGTTTGGCGGTACAGTCATTCTTCTTTTAATTTTCACTTTAATTTGTGCGCGCAGTCACCTCAGTTTGAAACTCACATGAAATGATCAAAGGCTACCTGAGCTCTTTCTTTTACTCTGAAGACCTGCTCGCCATGCTGGGAGTGAGTGAGTGAAGCACTCTTGGTCTCTCTGTGATCTATGATTACAATTTTCAGAAGCAGACATGGGCGTCACAGTGACCCTATATTATGATTTTCTGAAGCGACGTAGTATTATGCAGACCCGTTTTCATCATTACTTTTCGGACGTGGCATGGGTGTCACAGCGGTCAAAAAAAAAAAAAAAAAAAAAAAAAAAAAAAAAAAGAAAGAAAGAAAAAGAAAACCAGGGTGTCAACGTTACTTTAAAAACGTTGTAATTCAGTGACACTCTTTTATCATTTCTTGAAGTAACAAGGGTGTCGTAGGGACCCATGCTCACCATTTTCTAAATAACTGGTGTAGTATCACAGAGAACCATGATTACAATTTGCTGAAAGAGTTGTGTATGAATGACCACTAAATAATCTGCCCCGCCGCCCCCCGCTCCCCCACTTGGAAATGATTTCCTTTTACATTGAAAACACGAAATGGTGTAGAATTTCAGTGATTCATGATTACCATCTTGGCTTCTTTTTTTTTCTTAAAAAAAAACAAACCATGTTACACAGTAACCGATTAATAAACAGTTTCGAAAATGTGGATGTATCACAATGACCCATAGATTGACATTTCTTATTAAAAAAAAATAAAAAAAGAAAGAAAAGAAATGAAATGAAAAAAAAAAGATAAGAAATACCTTCCCCCTCCCCCCCCCCACCTTCACACACACACACACACACACACACACACACACACACACACACACACACACACACACACGTGTGCGCACTTTTTTTCCTTCTTTCTTTCTTTCTTTTTCTTTTCTTTCTTTTTTTCTCTCAATCTTACTGTCTGTCTTTCTTTCATACTATCTTTCCCTGTCTCTCCCCGTCTTTCTTTCTACATTTCCCTTGTTCCTTCCGTTTTCTGTTTTTTGTTGTTGTTTTTTTTCGCATGCACAGAGTGAATGCGTCACTGTACCAAACAATAGAACATAAATTAATAAACCCTGACGCTTTGTATCAAAGGCTAAAACACTAAAAGTTCTCATAGAGAGAATGTCCATTAGTAATAGGACACACGGACTTGCAGGGGCTAGAGAGTTGTGGTGACTTATTTGAGATTAAGAAAAAAAAAAGGGGGGGGGGGGGGGGGGGGGGACAGAGGAGGAGGATGTAGGCCCACCTGAAAATAAAATAAAAATAAAATAATGAAACAGGGAAAAGGTGTCAGAAGAATTTTTTTCAATGTGGAACAAAATAGGAAGTTGGAGAATAAAAAGTGAAGAAAAAAAAAGTGTGTGTGTGTGTGTGTGTGTGTGTGTGGGGGGGGGGGGGGGGGGGGGGGGGGGGGAGACAATAACAATAGCATAACCACCTCTAACACATAATCATTATCATCGTCTTCCTCCTAGGTTGTTGTTGTTTTTTTTTTTTTGTTTGTGTGTGTATTTTTAAATCTTGGTATGATTTATTGAAGCTGTTGATGATAATAGTGATGATGATGATGGTGTGGTGGTGGTGGTGGTGGTGGTGGTGGTGGTAATGACATGGCTGATGATCACTTCACAATGATGACGATGTCTGTGGTCAACAGGAGACGCCTTCCCTGCCCATCAATAAACGACAACGGAAGGTCAGCACGGTCAACCAGCCCCGTCTGTCAGCTGACCTTTCCCCTGGCCCCGCCGCCCAACACCCCCACCCTCCTCCACCACCACCACCACCACCACCACCCACCGACCCTCACTCCCATCGAGGCCTTCAGCAAGGGGGATAAGCTGCTGCGTGGCATGGGGGCGCCACCTGCTTCCAGGTGACCTGCAGCGTGGAAGTTCACCGCGAGCACGGGCTGACCACCACTCCTCCCGTCGCTGTGACGTCAGCTATGACCAGGTCCCTGACAGAGATGACGACGACAGCGGCGGCGGAAATGCGCATGTCTGCTCGCAGCAGTCCTTCAACTGGACCCGCTTCTGCAGCGTCACCTTTAACCCCTGACCTTGATCACGTGGGTGAAAGTGTCGTGTGAGTCGGTGAATGGGGCTTAGGTGCCGTGTGCAACTGGGCAAATGGGTGATTTTTTTTTTTTTTCAATGAGGGACCATGACGTTGTAGACCAATCAACTGTAAAACGCAATGAACTGCTGGTCAGTGACTCGGTGCGTAGAATGGATGTGTTACGTATAAACACAAAGTATCGCTCAAGAAGGCTTCTAAATTTTTCCATAGGTGGAATATTTTACCTGCTTAAGACGTTCCCCGTTCTCATCCATGACAATCAGGTGCCCTGTACATGTAAGGAGAATTTATGGACGGTGACACTGTATTCAGTTGACTGAGCGTGTCTTACTATAAGTCTGTACACAGTTAGTGATATGAGATTGTCAAGGAGTGAAAATATGAGTTGTTAACGTGCACACAACGCACGCGAGCGTGTGAGTGAGTAAATGTGTGTGTGTGTGTGTGTGTGTGTGTGTGTGTGTGTGTGTGTGTGTGTCCGCGCGCGAGCGATCGTACGTGTGTGGGGGGGGGGGGGGGGGGGGGGGGGGGGGGGGGGAAGGATGGACAATGGAGGCGGAGGAAAGGTGGTAAATGGATGAAGACAGGGATGTAATAAAGATCAGGAACCGACCCCCAAAAGTCAAATCGAATATCAAACGATTATAACTATCCATAGATGTCAATATGTTTCAGAAGTAGACATTACAATTCATCATTTGCAAAATTGATGGCCTTTGTGTAATACTGTTGACGCATACCACATTTTTTTTTCCACCTTTTTGTTTAGGAGTCAAGATGGGATATTGGGGGTAATAATGCTACACTTTGATAGCAATTCGGTTTTCCAAGAATTAAGAAAGTTTATGAATTAAACTTCGAATTTTAAAGCGATTATCGATTTTGAGAGTGTGCATTAGATTACTTCTAGATTAAACTGTTCTTGGTTTTGATACCAGCTCTGAACTGTTTAACGGACCTGAAAGTGACATTTTTGTGTCTGTCATTGATTATGAACCTTTGTGAACCACCTAGCCTTCAATTTATAGAATGAATCACAAGGAAAACTTTTGTGAACCACCTAGCCTTCAATTTATAGAATGAACCACAAGGAAAACGTATGTGCCCCTGGCTGTCCGTATCCATGTGGCCATATCACTGCTTTACTGTTGTCCAAATCTAAACCATTCGTAAACTGAGCTTTCGCGAAGAGTTAGTCATTTCATCAAGGTATGGTTCTGACGAAATGTGATACTGATTTCTAGAAAAAGCTTTGATATAGAATTGTTGCCTTTTATCATTAATTCAAGATCAAAAGCGATAATCACAGGAAAACTGTTCTTGAAAATCATTGCTTTATTTCATTAAGATCTTTTTACCTATTTAGTATGCACAGAATCCAATCCACTCTTCTGGGAAAAAAAAAGGATTTTAGATGCCTGTTACACTGCAATTCATATACATTTGAAATAGATAACTTGAAGATGATGGTCACGTTATGGAATTGTTGCCGTGACAATTTTATTCGCTTTTGTATGATAAAGTTCAACAGCTAAGTATTTGGTATATTGGACTTTCGTCTCTAAGATCCGCCGATAGACCACGGCAATGCCTGCAAAGTTGTTTCACCATCTTCAAGGTCAGCATATACGATGACGACGTCTCTCATGGATGACGATGACAGGCTGCCTCTCTATAGAATAGTACGGGCTGGGTGGCGGTTTGTGGGTCTCTGAAGAACAGGTCCAGAGTGGCGATGAACTGTCACATCAGGTGGAGTTCTGAAGGAAAGCTGACGGCATCGTTTCGCTGACCAGTCTGGCTTCTCTCTGCAGACGCCTGCTCTCTGCGTCTGATGCGCATGCGTCATTACCCTTTCAGCAGTGTCGGCCCTGTTGGGGTTCATCTGCGTCTGGGATCTGCGGGTCAAGCCTGCCTCTTCCCCGGGCTGAGCTGAAGACCGTCCACAGAAGTGTTGATGCAGACTTTGAGGCCGCCTTTAAACTGCTTGCGTTGACCGCCACTGTAGTGTTGGACACCCGGGGGAGGGAAGGGGGCGGGGGAGGGAAGGGGCGGGGGAAGGGCGGACGATAAGGGACACTCCTCCTCCACCACCCCCGAAAATATTGGGCAGGGAGCATATTAACTTCTGCCCCAACCCCCACCCCCTCCCCGTCCCTCTCTGCCAATATTTGAAGAAAAAAAAATATATATGTATGGACGGCATGTTACAGTACATCTTCATGCCTTCTCTACTTTGTTAGAAGAAGAACGACACCCCGTCCTGAAAATCTGGAAAATGGCCCATGTTCTACCCCCCCCCCCCCCCCCCCCCCTGCCACCTCTATTCCCCCGCTTTTACATGACTTTGGGCATCCCCCCCCCCCACCACTCCGCCCCACTTTATGAACATTTGGAAAATGAGTCCCCCCCCTCCTA
>JADBJO010000884.1:476996-479496 GCA_016801955.1 Conus betulinus
CTGCCATTGCCATCTTGCACCTTAACCTCGTCCATGGCACATGAACGTGACTGCCATTACTATCTTGATGAACCTTACCTCGCCCATGGCACGTGAACGTGACTGCCATTTCCATCTTTATGAACCTTACCTCGTCCTTGGCACATGAACATGACTGCCATTGCCATCTTGAAGAACCTTACCTCGTCCATGGCACATGAACGTGACTGCCATTGCCACCTTGATGAACCTTACCTCGTCCATGATACATGAACGTGACTGTCAATACCATCTTGATGAACCTGAATACGACTGCCATTGCCATCTTGATGAACCTTACCTCGCCCTTTGGCACGCCAGCGAAGTCCCTCGCCCTTGGCATACGATCAAGTCTCTATTTCTTGGCACACCAGCAAGTGCCTTGCCCTCGGCACATCAACGAGTACTTTTGCCCTTTGCATACCAACAAAGCTTCTTGTCTTCTGCTAACCAAGAAGAACCTCGCCTTTTGCATAACAACAAAGCACCTTGAGTTCTGCTAACCAATAAGTGTTTCGCCCTTGGCACACCAGCAAAGTACCTTGTCCTCTGCCAAACAATAATTACCTCACTCTTGGCACACCAACAGCTACCTCACCCTTTTGGCATACAAACAGGCACCTCACCCTTGGAATGTCAACAGGTACCTCACCCTTGGCACATCAAGGAGTATTTCACCCTTGGCACATCAAGGAGTATTTCACCCTTGGCACACCAACCAGTACCTCGCCCTCGGTACACCAACAGGTACCTCACTTTCGGCATGTCAACAGGTACCTCACCCTTGGCACACCAACAGGTACCTCACCCTTGGCATACCAACGAGTACCTCACCCTCAGCACATCAATGAGTACCTCACCCTTGGCACACCAACAGGTACCTCACCCTTGACATACCAACGAGTACCTCACCCTCGGCACACCGACCAGTACCTCACCCTCGGCACATCAACGAGTACCTCGCCCTCGGCACACCAACGAGTACCTCGCCCTTGGCACACCAACAAGTACCTCGCCCTTGGCACATCAATGAGTACCTCGCCCTTGGCACACCAACAGGTACCTCACCCTCGACACATCAACGAGTACCTCGCCCTTGGCACATCAACGAGTACCTCGCCCTTGGCACACCAACAGGTACCTCACCCTCGGCACATCAACGAGTACCTCGCCCTCGGCACACCAACGAGTACCTCACCCTCGGCACATCAACGAGTACCTCGCCCTTGGCACACCAACGAGTACCTCGCCCTTGGCACACCAACGAGTACCTCACTCTCGGCACACTAACGAGTACCTCCTCTCGGCACACCGACCAGTACCTCACCCTTGGCACATCAACGAGTACCTCACCCTTGGCACACCAACGAGTATCTCACCCTTGGCACACCAACGAGTACCTCGCCCTTGGCACACCCATGAGTATCTCACCCCTGGCACACCAATGACTATCTCACCCATGGCACACCAATGAGTATCTCACCCCTGGCACACCAATGAGTACCTCATCCATGGCACGCCAATGACTATCTCACCCATGGCACACCAATGAGTATCTCACCCATGGCACACCAATGAGTACCTCACCTATGGCACACCAATGAGTATCTCACCCATGGCACACCAATAAGTATCTCACCCATGGCACACCAATAAGTATCTCACCCATGGCACACCAATGAGTATCTCACCCATGGCACATCAACGAGTATCTCACCCATGGCACCCCAATAAGTATCTCACCCATGGCACACCAATGAGTACCTCACCCATGGCACACCAATGAGTATCTCACCCATGGCACACCAATGAGTATCTCACCCATGGCACACCAATGAGTATCTCACCCATGGCACACCAATGAGTACCTCACCCATGGCACACCAATGACTATCTCACCCATGGTACATCAACGAGCACCTCGGCCTTGGCACATCAACGAGCACCTCACCTTTGGCACATCAACGAGCACCTCGCCCTTGACACACCAACGAGCACCTCACCTTTGGCACACCAACGAGTATCTACCTCGCCCTTGGCACATCAACGAGCACCTCGCCCTTGGCACATCAACAAGCACCTCGCCCTTGGCACATCAACGAGCACCTCGCCCTTGGCACATCAACGAGCACCTCGCCCTTGGCACATCAACGAGCACCTCGCCCTTGGCACACCAATGAGTATCTACCTCACCTTGACACATCAACAAGTATCTACCTCACCTTGACACATCAACGAGCACCTCGCCCTTGGCATACCAACGAGTATCTACCTCACCTTGGCACATCAAGGAGTACCTCGCCCTTGGCATACCAACATGTACCTGCCCTTGGCACACCAACGAGTAACTCACCCCTCGGCGCATTAACGAGTGCCTCACCCTTGGCACATCAACGTGTGTATTTCGCTCGCTCTTGGCACATTAAAATTTTGTGAATATATGAAGAAAACATCGTCATCAGTAACATCATCATCGTCGTCG
>JADBJO010000884.1:484496-486996 GCA_016801955.1 Conus betulinus
CGTTGTGACAGATTGTGTCTTTCCATTAATAGTGCATATTGACAGACTATTACTCTCCTGTTGTGATAGTTGTATATTAATGTATGTTGAAAAGACTGTTGCTAATCCTTTGAGACTGTGGCAGTGTAAGCCTAGAGACTGTTAGGCTGCTACTCCTTGATAAAAGTCGTAAGTCAGTGTATGTTGACAGATTACTACTATTACTCCTTTGTGACAGTGGCAGTGTATGTTGACAGATCTGATTATCATTACTCTTTGTGACAGTTGTGTCAGTGTCTGTTTACAGACTGTTGTTAACTCATTTGTGATAGTTGCATGTCACTCTATGTTTACGATTGTTACTTCTCTTTCGTGACAGTTTTATGGCCGTGTATTTTGACTCAGTGATATATTATTCCTTTTTGGCTGCTCCATGGAAGTGTAGGTGGACAGACTATTACCTGTGTTCCGTTTGTGGCAAGTGTATGGTGGTGAATGCTTACAGATTGATACTCCTCCTTTGTATAGCAGAATCATTTTACAGACTATTGTCACGCCCTTGCGATTAATGCGTACAGATTGTTACTTCTCCTTTGTATAGCAGAGTATTTTCACAGACTGTTGTTACTCCTTGGTGATTAGTGCGTAAATAGTAGGCCTTACTTCTGCTTAGTGACAATTGTATGCAGAGTATTCTGACAGACTATTATTACCCCTTTGTGTCGGTTGTATGGCAGTGTTTCTTTACAGACTGTTTCCAGTTGTTTGTGACAGTTTTACGACAGTGTATGTTTACACAGTGTTTCCTGGTCCTTTGTGACAGTTGTATGGTAATGCATTTTGACAGACCGTTAATGTCACTACTTCTCTGTGAAGTTCTTTGGCAGTGTGTTAACAGACTGTTTCTTCTCGTTTGTGACATTTGTATGACAGTGTATGTTGACAGACTGTTAACTCTCATTTACAGTGTATGTTAGGCTGTTACTTTTTCTTTGTGACTGTTGTATGGCTGTGTATGCTGACAGACTATTATTACTCATTAACAGTATAGGTTGGCAGATTATTACTTCACCTTTGTGACTGTTGTGCGTCAGTGTTTTTAAACACATTCATTTTGTCCCTTCGTGACAATTGTGTAGCAGTATTTGTTGACAGACTATTATTCTTCGTTGACGGTATATCTTGACAGACTTTTATTCCTTGTCTGTGACACTTGTATGGCAGTGTATGTTGACAGACATGTATTGCTCCTCTGTGACAGATGTATGGCAGTGTATGTTGGCAGACATGCATTGCTCGTCTGTGACAGGTGTTTGACAGTGTATGCTGACAGACATGTATTGCTCGTCTGTGACAGATGTATGGCAGTGTATGTTGACAGACATGTATTGCTCATCTGTGACAGATGTATGGCAGTGTATGTTGGCAGACAGGTATTGCTCGTCTGTGACAGATGTATGGCAGTGTATGTTGACAGACAGGTATTGCTCGTCTGTGACAGATGTATGGCAGTGTATGTTGACAGATATGTATTGCTCATCTGTGACAGGTGTATGGTAGTGTATGTTGACAGACTCTTACTACTCATTGACAGTGTGTGTTGACAGATTGTTACTTCCCCTTTGTGACAATTTGGAGCGGTGTGTATTGACACACTGTTACTACTCATTGACACTATATGTTGACAAACTGTTACTTCTCTTTTGTAACTTATGTATGTCAGTGTATTTTGACAGGCTGGTGTTACTCGTTTGTGACAGGTGTATGGCAATATATGTTGACAAACTATTACTTTTCGTGGACAGTGTATGTTGACAGATTTGTACTTCTCTTTGTGACAGTTGTAAGGCAGTGTATTTAGACGGTTGAATTGCTCTGTCTGTTAACAGGCTGTTCACATTCCTTTGTGACAGTTGTACGACGTTGATTTTGACAGATTGTTTGTTACTTCTTGTTTGTGACAATCGTATCCTGCTCACAGATATTGTATGTGTACAGACTGCTACCACTCACTGACAATCTGTATATTTTTTTACAGACTTTTACTACACATTGACATCGTATGTTTACAGACTGCTACTACTACTCCTTGACAGTATAGACTGTTACTACTCATTAACAGTGTATGTTTCCATAATGTTACAACATATTTACTTTGTATGTTTACGGACAGCTACTTCTTTCCTTTTTGACAGATGAAGCTCAGTGTGTTGACAGACTGTCGCTTCTACTTCTATCATGTTCAGTTGTATGACAGTGTAACATTTACAGACTGTTTATACTTGTTCGTGATAGTTGTAAGACACTTTATGTACAGTTGTATGACAGTGTAACATTTACAGGCTGTTTATAAATTGTTTGTGATAGTTGTAAGACACTTTATGTTCAGTTGTATAACAGTGTAACATTTACACACTGTTTATGCTTGTTTGTAACAGTTGTAGGACACTTTATGTACAGTTGTATGACAGTGTAACATTTACAGGCTGTTTATAAATTGTTTGTGATAGTTGTACACTTT
>JADBJO010000884.1:499496-504496 GCA_016801955.1 Conus betulinus
CTCTGTCCTGGCCCTGTCTGTCTGTCTCTCTGTCTCTCTCTCTCTCTCTCTCTCTCGCTCTCTCTCTCCTCTCTCTCTCTCTCTCTCTCTCTCCTTTGTGGTGTGTATCGTAGGTCTTCTTTCTCTCTCCGTCTGTCTCTCGGATAAATCTTCTGTCTGTTTCATTGTCTCTCTGCATGCCAACTAGTATCCATCTCTCTCTGTCTCTGTCTCTCTTTCTGTCTCTCTCTCTGTCTCTCTCTCCTCTGTCTGATCTCTCCTCTCTCTCGCTCTCTCTCTCTCTCTCTTCTCTCTCTCTCTCTCTCTCTCTCTCTCTCTCGCTCTCTTGCTCGCTCGCTCGCTCGCTCGCTCACCCTCAGAACGTGCATGCACATGCACTCAGATGTATGTGCACAACTATAACGGGGATATAAGTCAACAAACTTTCAATGAATAATACATATATTTTCCCCCAAAAATCTAACATCCTACAGACCTCTAACCAGCCCCCCCCCCCCACACAACACACACAACACACCACACACACACATATGCATACGTTAGCGCCGCTTACTCACACTTACTGGCTCACACTCACTCACTCAAAGAGAGAGAGAGAGAGGGGGGGAGAGAGAGGGTGTTAGGGAAGAGATCACACAGACACAAAAATGGACAACAAATGGACCGATGGAGAGAAAAAGAGAAAGGAAGAGGGAGAAACAGAATGGGCACGCAGAGAGAGAGAGAGAGAGAGAGGAGAGAGAGAGAGAGAGAGAGAGAGGAGAGAGAGAGAGAGAGAGGGTGAATGGAAGTGAGAAGGGTGGGTGGAAAGTGTTTTTTCATACTCACGTGTTTAGCATGTAGTTGCAGCAAGCTGGAACAGGAGGAGTAGGTCAAGGTCTTCTCTCTGTCAGACATCGCGGATCATAACTTTTTCTGGTACTAGTGTCCTTGAAAGCACATGGGCACGAAATCCCGATCGAGATCAATGTCAACTTACATAACGGACGAACGATCACAGCAGTGGGAAAAAAAAAACATGGTGAGTGAGCAACCGAACGACTTTAAATTTCTTCTTCTTCTTCTCTTCTTCTTCTTCGTCTTCTTCTTCTCTTCTTCTTCTTCTTCTCTTCTTCTTCTTCTTCTTCTTCTTCTTCTTCTTCTTCTTTCTTCTTCTTCTTCTTTAAGAAGTAACTCTGTCAACACACAAGATAGGGAACTGTATGACGTTGACGCCCAAAGGCGGAAAGAAGAAAATTTTCAATGATCGTCAAGTGCAACAACAGGAAAGAAAACGAAGTTTCCCATGAACATAAGTGTATCTTATTCATTCCAAACGGAAACTGTTCATGAATGTCATTGGTAATAATCGAAGAAGGGAATTTTCTATGAATGTCAGCGTCGATGATGGAAAATAGGAATTTTCTGTGAATGTTGGGTTTTGATAATGGAAGAGGGGAATTTTCTATGAATGTCAATGTAACTAATCGCAGGAGAGAACTAACTAAGAACGTTAGTTGTCCATTATCGTTATAGGAATGTTCTGTGTCCATTATCAAACTAGGAAATGTTCTATGAATGTCTGCGTCAATAATCGAGAGAATTTTCTGTGATCGTCACTGTCAAGTGGAAGAAGGGAATTTTCTTTGATCATCAATAACAGCAAAAAAAATCACACATGGAAATTTTCTATGAACGTCAGTGTCAAGAAAAAAAAGAACTTAGGAACGGAATTTCCCTGTGACCTTTAGTATCAGCAAAAATTATATGAGAAAATTTTCTATGAGCGTCAGAGTCAAGAATTTAAGAAGGAAATTTCTTGTGACCATCAGTATCAGCAAAAAAATCACAGAAGGAGGAAATTTTCTATGAACGTCAAAGTCAAGAACTTAAGAACGGAGTTTTCGGGTCCCGTGACCGTCAGTATCAGCAAAAGTTATTGGAGAAATTTTCTATTAACGTCAGAGTCGTCGAGAACTTAAGAAGGAAATTTCTCGTGACCATCAGTACCAGCAAAAATCACAGAAGGAAATTTTCTAGAAATGTCAATGTCAAGAATTTAAGAAGAGAAATTTCATGTGACCATCAGTATCAGCACAAAATCACAGAAGGAAATTTTCTATGAACGCGTCAAAGTCGAATTAACTTAAAAAAAAGAGAATTTCTTGTGACCATCAGTATGAGCAAAAATCATAGGAGGAAATTTTCTATGAACGTCAGAGTCAAGAACTGAAGAAGGATATTTCTTGAGAACATCAGTATCAGCAAAAATCACAGAAGGAAATTTTCTAAGAACGTCAATGTCAGAAGTGGAAGAAGGGAATTTTTCTGTGACCATCAGAAAATCAGCAAAAATCACAGAAGGAGAATTTTCTATGAACGTCAAAGTCAAAAACCTTAAGAGGGAAATTTTTCTTCATGTGACCATCAGTATCAGCAAAAATCTAGAAGTAATTTTTCTATGAACGTCTGCGTAAGAATCAAAGTAAGTAAAGAGACTTCAACGGACATCAAAGCCCACAATCATTATAGGGGCTGTTCAATCATTACCAAATCCTGATGATTATCACGGAAGTTTTTTTTTTCTTTTTAACCATGATTATTTGTACTGGCTATCAAAGGAGAGAGAGAGAAGGAGAGAGAGGAGAGGATGAGAGAGAAGGGATAGTGGGGAGTAGAGAGAGCGGGTGAGAGAGAGAGAGAGAGAGAGAAGTGGCTGACCGACGACAATGGACCAGACCCCCCCCGAGGAACTTACTCTTGGAGCCGGCGACCGAAGAAGGATGCTTGGCATGGAAGTTTCCAATGGAGACTGGAGTTGAAAAGAAAATCAATAGAAAGGAGGATTTTTTTCCAGTTCTGTGATTGTGGTGCGGTGGCCAATGATCCGCGAAGAAGCGCGTTTATGAACACAAATTGTGGGTAAACAATCAAGGGGATTTTCTATCAAAGGTGCTAAGTCCCAAGAGGTTTGGGGTTTTTTTTCTATGGACACAGGTACTGTATTGAATATAAGCATTCATGTCTATCAATCTACTCTTATAGTAGAAAGTAGTCTGATTTAACGGAGTGAATCGTCCTGTAAACATATTAAGCCGAAAACCAAACGCGGGAACTTTTTCCAGGAGCCTCGATGGAGATGACTGTATAGGAAACTGCTTTTTATCGTCTCATTGGTGCTAGTAATCAAAACGGGGAATTTTACGAGAGAGGATATTCTTCTTTGACATTGGCGCTTTATATACTCTCTCTCTCTCTCCTCCCTCTCTCTCTCTCACCCTCCTCTCTCTCTCCTCTCCTCTCCTCTCTCTCTCTCTCCTTGATCGAGTCTCGTGTTGCAGTATCTGTTTTTGGGGGGGGGGTAGTGGTTTTGTAGTCTGGCCTGTGTAGTAGTAGTAGCATTGTTATGATGACAACTAAGTGTTAATTATGCTAATTATAAAGTACCACCCAACCCCTACCAATTACTATTACTACTACAACTACAACCACTACTATTACCTTGCTGCTGTGCTGCTGTCTGTCTGCTGCTGTCTACGTTCCTCACATCCTCCTCCTCCTCTCCTCCTCCTCCTCCTCCTCTCCTCCATCCCTCCTCCTCTCCTCCCTCCTCCTCCTACTACTACTACTACTACTACGACTACTACTACTACTACTACTACTACTACCGTTGTGGTGGTGGTAGTTGTGGTGGAGATTGTGGTTGCTTTTGATGTTGCTGTCGTTGTTGTTGTTGCTGCTCGGACGACCACCTCCGCCACCACCACCACCACCACTACTACTACTACTATTGCTACTGCTGCTGCCATTACTACTTACTACTGCTGCTGCTGCTGCTGCTGCTGCTGCTGCTATAATGACATCGATTACTAAACTACTACTCTAACTATTGCATCTGTGCCTAGTTGTATATTGTGGCAGCGAGTGAGTGTAGCAAGGCAGTGAGGACTGCCACGTTCATGCATAATTCCCACTGAAGTTTGTTCAGCTACTGTCGCCCCTGCCTGTCACCGTATCTGGACACAGCTGTGCTAAATAGTGTGGGGGGGGGGGGGGGTCCGGGGGGGGGGGGGGGGTGGGCTCTCGCGGGAAAGCTTTCTTCTTATTCTCGGTTCTTATCCTCCTCGCCCGTCTGTCCATCCATCCTCCTCCCACTACCTTCTTCTTCTCCTCAACTTCCTGGCAACTTCACTTCTCCTTCTTCTCCTTCTCCTCGTCTCCTCCTCCTCCTCCAACTCCTCCTCCAACTCCTCCTGCCTCTTTCACATTCTCCTCCCCTCCTCCCTCTTCCTCTTTCTCCTTCTCCTTCTCCTCGTTCTCGTCCTCTTCCTCCCTTTCTCCCCCCTTCTCCTCCTCTACTCCCTCTTTCTCCTCCTCCTCCTCCTTCTCCTCCTCCTCCTTCTCCTCCTGCCCCTCTTCTCCCCCCTCTCTTCTCTCTTCCTTCTCCTCATCCTCCTTCTCCTCCCTCTTTCTTCTCCTCCTCCTCCTCCTTCTCTTCTCCTCCTCCTCCTTCTCCTCCTCTTTCTTCTCCTCCTCCTCCTCCTCCTCCCTCCCCCTCCTCTTTCCTCTTTTCTCCTTCTCCTTCTCCTCGTTCTCGTCCTCTTCCTCCTCTTTCCTCCTCCTTCTACTCCTCTTTCTCCTCCTCCTCCTTTTCCTCCTCCTCTTTCTCCTCCTCCTTCTTCTCCCCCTCTTTCTCTTCCTTCTCCTCATCCTCCTTCTCCTCCTCTTCCTTCTCCTCCTCCTTCCTTGTCCTCTTCCTCCTCTTTCTCTTCTCTTCCTCACTTCCTCTCCTCCTCCTTCTCCAACCTCCTTCTCCTCTTTCCTCCTTCTTCTTCCCTCCTCCTCCCCCTCCTCATCCCTCTCCTCCCCTTCCTTAATTATCCCTCCTTCCCCTCCTCCTCCTCCTCCTCTCCTCCACCACTTCCTTCTTCTTTCATTATGATGTAGGCGGTGTTTCAATCTAATTAATTTCCGTGTCACTATATGAATCTATCGTAGTATTTTTATACAGTGCAAGATGA
>JADBJO010000884.1:511996-514496 GCA_016801955.1 Conus betulinus
CCCCCCCCCCAAACGAAAAGAGGGAGGGAAGGATGAGGCGTTCTTCCTCGGGTCTGATTAACCACCCAACCCACTCCTTTTCTCTGGCATGCAGGGGGCGGGGGGTGAGGGTGGGGGGTTGGGGGGGGTTGCTGCTGTGTTCTCAGGTGAGCTCATGCCTGCTGGCACTCATTGGATCATGAAAAAAAAGCAGGTGCTTCACTCACACCCACCTTTTCTGCGCATTCTACATCATCCGCTTTTTTTTGTTCCCGTTCCAATTTATTCTTCCTTTCTACATGAATGACTCTGTCTCTGTCTCTGGCTCTGGCTCTCTATCGCTGTCTCTCTCTCTCTCTCCTTCTCTCTCTCTCTCTCTCTCTCTCTCTCTCTATCTCTCTCTCTCTCTCTTCTCTCTCTCTCTCTCTCTCTCTCTATCTCTCTCTCTCTCGCGTCGGTAACAGACACTGAGTGACGCACGAATGAGCTCAAGCACGGGTGCACGCTCACATGCATCTCTCTTTCTATGTCTTTCTTTCTGCACACCACACACACCACCCACGCACGCACCGCACGCACGCAACACACGTACGCACGCACGCACGCACGCACACGCACACACACACACACACACACCACACACACACACACACACAAACACACACACACACTACACAAACACACACACCACACAACACCACACACACACACACACACACACACACACACACACACACACACACACTTCTAAAATAACGTCCAGCTTCCCCTCCCATATGCCGGAGAGAGAGAGAGCGAGAGAGAGAGGGAGGAGGGAGAGACGAGAGGAGGAGAGGAGAGCTGAGGAGAGAGGACCGAGGAGAGAGAGAGAGAGAGAGGAAAGAGGGGGGGAGGATTTGAGAGGAGAGGAGGGGAGGGAGGTTGAGAGAGAGACAGACAGACAGACAGGACCGCAGGACACGAAACGGACGGACGGATAGACAGATTCTGATTCAGCTGGTTTATTCGTAAAGACCGTAGCCCCTTAGCCCCTTAGCAGGGAAAAAATATGAATGAAGGCGAGAATCGCGTTCTCATGTGGACATTAAGCACATAATGTATAAATCGTCCACTGTGAAATGCCTTGAACAGGTAGGGAAGGAATGTTTTCCGATATTTTTATTTCCTAACGACAGCAGCAAAAAAAAGAAGCTTTAACTAGCAAAGACTGTTGTAGAACGTCTTCGGAATAAACCTTTCTCTGAATAAAACAAGTGCAAAATGGACTTCATCTGAGAGAGAGAGAGAGAGAGGAGATGAGGAGGAGAGAGGAGAGGAGAGAGAGAGGATGAGAGAGAAGCGGACAGACAGACAGACAGACAGACAGACAGACAGACACAGAGAGAGAAGGAGGAGAGGGGAATGAGAGTGAGAGAGAGAGAGGGAGAGACCCAGACAGACAGACAGACGCAGAGAGAGAGTGGGGAGAGAGAGAAAGAGACAGATAGACAGTCGCAGAGAGAGAGAGACAAGACAAGACAAGACAAGACAAAATTCTTTATTTACGAGGGATAATAGATAAGCACTGACGTGCTTTTTTTTACATCCAGTCCTCGCTCTGAGTAGGGACTACAACATGCAGTGAAATCAATTAATGTAAAAAAAAAAAAAAAAGCAAAGAAGAAGCAAGCAAAGCGGTCATGTAATCATAAAAGAACATCGAGTGAAAAATAGGAGAGAGGAGAGAGAGAGAGAGAGTGGAGGGCGGAGAGAGAGAGAGAGAGAGAGGAGAGAAGAGAAGAGAAGACCGACAGACAGACCGTCACGCACAGAGGGACACACAGACTCACAGAGGCAGACAGACACACAGAGGCAGACAGACAGACACACAGAGGCAGACAGACAGACAGACAGAGATAACGACCGCGTGCGTGCTGGCGCTCGGGGGTGTGCATGATGTTAGCAGAGATGTTCGCCTCGTCAGTCACACAAACCGCCTTCCGCGCCTGTCTAACACATCGCCTTGGCTGAGGTCCAAGGCTTCTAGCCTACCTACCTACCTACCAGTGCTAGCATTGCTTCTGCTGCTGCTGCTGCTGCTGCTGCTGCCGTGGTGTGTTACATACATCTTCTCCTCCCCCCGCCCCCTCCCCCCCCCTACTATCCCTGCCGCATCTGGCTCTATTTACCTGTCCTCCCCCCCACCCCCACCCCCACCACACACACACATAGCCTTACCTACCCATCCCCTCCCACCCCCTCTCTGTCTGTCTCTGTCTCTGTCTGTCTGTCTCCCACCCCGTCTCTGTCTCTGTCTGTCTGTCTGTCTCTCCCCCCCCCCCCCGGCTTCTCTCTCTCACTCGCTTATTTACCACATCTCTCTCTCTCTCTCTGTCTCTGTCTCTCTCTCAGTCTCTCGTTCACATGTATCCTCTCTCTCTCTCTCTCTCTCTCTCTCTCTCTCTCTCTCTCTCTCGTTCACATACACACACACTCTCTCTCTTTCACATACACCCTCTCTCTCTCTCTCTCTCTCTCTCTC
>JADBJO010000885.1:0-5000 GCA_016801955.1 Conus betulinus
CTCCTCCCCTCCTCCCCTCCCCTCCCCTCCCCTCCCCTCCCTCCACTCCCCTCCCCTCCACTCCCCTCCCCCTCCCCCTCCCCTCCCCTCCCCTCCCCTCCTTCCCTCCCCTCCCCTCCCTTCCACTCCCCCCCTCCCTCCCCACTCCCCCCTCCCCTCCATTCCCCTCCCCTCCCCTCCTCTCCACTCCCCTCCTCCTCTCCACTCCCCTCCCCTCCATTCCACTCCCCCCCCTCCATTCCACTCCCCCCCTCCTCCCTCCCTCCCCTCCCCTCCCCTCCATTCCTCCCCCCCTCCCCTCCATTCCCCTCCCCTCCCCTCCCCTCCCCTCCCCTCCCCTCCTCCCTCCCTCCACTCCACTCCTCCCCTCCACTCCCCTCCCCTCCCCTCCCCCCTCCCCTCCACTCCCCTCCCCCCTCCCCTCCCCTCCCCTCCATTCCACTCCCCTCCCCTCCCCTCCCTCCCCTCCCCTCCCCCACTCCCCTCCCCCCCTCTCCCCTCCCCTCCCACTCCACTCCCCTCCCCTCCCCTCCCCTCCCCTCCACTCCCCTCCTTCCTCTCCCCCCCCTCCTCCACTCCCCCTCCCCTCCTTCCACTCCCCCCCTCCTCCCACTCCCCTCCCCTCCTCCCACTCCACTCCCTCCCCTCCCCTCCCCTCCCCTCCCCCCCCTCCCCTCCACTCCCCTCCCCCTCCCCTCCACTCCCACTCCCCCCCTCCCCTCCACTCCCCTCCCCTCCCTTCCTCCCCTCCCCTCCCCTCCCCTCCCCTCCACTTCCCCCACCCTCCCCCCCCCCCCCTCCCTTCCACTCCCCTCCCCTCCCTCTCCCTCCCCTCCCCTCCCCTCCCCCTCCACTCCCCCCTCCCCTCCCCTCCCCTCCATTCCACTCCCCTCCCCTCCCCTCCCCTCCCCTCCCCTCCATTCCCCTCCCCCCCCTCCCCCCCTCCATTCTCCCCTCCCCTCCCCTCCCCTCCCCTCCCCTCCATTCCACTCCCCCTCCCTCCCCTCCACTCCCCTCCCTCCCCTCCACTCCCCTCCCCTCCCCTCCCCTCCCCTCCCCCCCTCCCTCCACTCCCCCCTCTCCACTCCCCCTCCCCTCCCCTCCCCTCCCCCTCCCCTCCCCTCCACTCCACTCCCCTCCCCTCCCTCCCCCCCTCACTCCCCCCCCTCCCTCTCCTCCCCCCCTCCCCTCCCTCCCTCCCCTCCCCTCCCTCCCCTCCCCTCCCCTCCCTCCCCTCCACTCCCTCCCCTCCCCTCCCCTCCCCTCCCCCCCCTCCCTCCCCTCCCCCCCTCCCCTCCACCTCCACTCCCCCCCCCTCCACTCCCTCCCCTCCCCTCCCCTCCCCTCCCCTCCCTCCCCTCCCCTCCCCTCCCCTCCCACTCCCCTCCCCCCTCCACTCCCTCCCCTCCCCCCCCCCCTCCCTTCCCTCCCCCCTCCACTCCCACTCCCTCCCCTCCCCTCCACTCCCCTCCCCTCCCCCCCCCTCCCCTCCCCTCCCCTCCCCCTCCACTCCCCTCCCCCTCCCCTCCCACTCCACTCCCTCCCTCCACTCCCCTCCCCTCCACTCCCATCCCCTCCACTCCCCTCCCCTCCCTCCACTCCCCTCCCCTCCTCCCTCCACTCCACTCCCCCACTCCATCCACCACCCCCCTCCCCTCCCCTCCCCTCCCCTCCACTCCCTCCCCTCCACTCCCACTCCCCTCCACTCCCCTCCCCTCCCACTCCCCTCCCCTCCCCTCCCCTCCCTCCCCCTCCCTCCCACTCCCCTCCACTCCCCTCCACTCCCTCCCCTCCCCTCCCCTCCACTCCCCTCCCCCCCTCCACTCCACTCCCCTCCCCTCCCACCCCTCTCCCTCCCCTCCACTCCCTCCCCTCCCCTCCACTCCTCCTCCCCTCCCCTCCCCTCCCCTCCACTCCCTCCACTCCCTCCCTCCCCTCCCCTCCCCTCCCCCTCCCCTCCCTCCCTCCCCTCCCCCTCCCCCTCCCCTCCACTCCCCTCCACTCCCCTCCCCTCCACTCCCCCACTCCCCTCCCCTCCCCCTCCCCCTCCCTCCTCCTCTCCTCCCCTCCCCTCCCCTCCACTCCCCTCCCCCCCTCCACTCCCTCCCCTCCACCCCCCCTCCCCCTCCCCCCCCCACTCCCCTCCCCTCCCCTCCCCTCCACTCCCCCTCCACTCCCCTCCACTCCCCTCCCCTCTGTTCCCCTCCACTCCACTCCCCTCCCTCCACTCCACTCCACTCCCCCTCCACTCCCCTCCACTCCCCTCCACTCTTCCACTCCACTCCACTCCACTCCCTCCACTCCCTCCCCCTCCCCTCCTCCCCTCCCTCCACTCCACTCCCCCCCTCCACTTCCCTCCACTCCCCTCCCTCCCCTCCACTCCCTCTCCTCCCCTCCACTCCACTCCACTCCCCCCCTCCACTCCACTCCACTCCACTCCCCTCCACTCCTCCCCTCCACTCCACTCCACTCCACTCCACTCCACTCCACTCCACTCCACTCCCCACCCCTCCCCTCCACTCCCCTCCCCTCTCCTCTCCACTCCCCTCCCCTCCCCTCCACTCCACTCTCCCCTCCCCTCCCCTCCCCTCCCCTCCTCCACTCCCCTCTCTCCTCCCCCTCCACTCCACTCCCCTCCCTCCTCTCCCCTCCCCTCCACTCCCCTCCCCTCCACTCCCTCCTCCCCTCCTCCCCCTCCACTCCCCCTCCCCTCCCCCTCCCCCCACCCCCTCCCCCACTCCCTCCCCTCCCCTCCCCTCCCTCCACTCCCTCCCACTCCACTCCACTCCCTCCACTCCCTCCCCACCCCCTCCACTCCACTCCCCTCCCCTCCCCCCCTCCCTCCCCTCCCCTCCACTCCCTCCTCCCTCCACTCCCCTCCACTCCCTCCACTCCACTCCACTCCCCTCCACTCCACTCCCTCCCCCCTCCCCTCCCCTCCACTCCACTCCCCTCCTCCCCTCCCCTCCCCCCCTCCCCTCCCCTCCCCTCCCCTCCCCTCCCTCCCCTCCCCTCCCTCCCCTCCCCTCCCCTCCCCTCCCTCCCTCCCCTCCCCTCCCCCCTCCCTCCCTCCCCTCCCCTCCCCTCCCTCCCCTCCCCTCCCTCCCCTCCCTCCACTCCCCTCCCCTCCCTCCCCTCCCCTCCACTCCCCTCCCCTCCACTCCCTCCCCTCCCCCTCCCTCCCCCTCCCCCCATCCATTCCACTCCCCTCCCCTCCCCCTCCCCTCCCCTCCCCCCCTCCACTCCACTCCTCCCCCTCCCATCCCTCCCCCCTCCCCTCCACTCCCTCTCCCCACCCCCCTCCCCTCCTCCCCCTCCCCTCCACTCCACTTCCACTCCCCTCCCCTCCATCCCCCCCCTCCCCCTCCCCCCCCCCTCCCCTCCCCTCCCCTCCCCTCCCCTCCCCTCCCCCCCCCTCCCTCCTCTCCCTCCCCCTCCCTCTCCCCTCCCCTCCCCCCCCCCCACTCCACTTCCCCCCTCCCCCCCCTCCACTCCCCTCCCCTCCCCTCCCTCCCCCCCTCCCCTCCCCTCCCCCCCCTCCCCTCCCCTCCACCCCACTCCCCTCCCCCCCCCCCCCCCCCCCTCCACTCCCCTCCCCCCCTCCCCCCCCCTCCTCCCCTCCCCTCCCTCCCCTCCCTCCACTCCCTCCCTCCCTCCTCTCCCCCCACTCCCTCCCTCCCCCCCCTCCTCTCCCCCCCTCCCCTCCCCCCCCCTCCCCCCCCTCCCCTCCCTCCCCTCCCCCCTCCACTCCACTCCCCTCCCCTCCCCCCCACTCCTCCCCCCCCCCCTCCACTCTCCCTCCCCCCCCCCTCCCCTCACTCCACTCCTCCCCTCCCCTCCACTCCCTCCTCCCCTCCACTCCACTCCCCTCCCCTCCCCTCCCCTCCCCTCCCTCCCTCCCCTCCCCTCCCCTCCCCTCCCCCCCCTCCCCTCCACTCCCCCCCTCCCTCCCCTCCTCTCCCCTCCCCTCCCCTCCCCTCCCCTCCACCCCCCCCCCCCCTCCACTCCACTCCCCCCCCATTCCACCCCCCCCCCTCCCCTCCACTCCCCTCCCCTCCCTCCCTCCCCCCCCTCCCCTCCACTCCACTCCCTCCCCCTCCACTCCACTCCCCCCCTCCCCTCCCCTCCCCTCCCTCCCCTCCCCTCCCCTCCCCTCCCCCCCCTCCCCCCCACCCCTCCCCTCCCCTCCCCTCCTCCCCTCCCCTCCCCTCCACTCCCCTCCTCCTCCACTCCCTCCCTCCCCTCCATTCCACTCCCCTCCCCCTCCTCCTCCACTCCTCCTCTCCCTCCACTCCCCTCCACTCCCACTCCCTCTCCTCCCCCCTCCACCTCCACTCCCCCTCCACTCCCACTCCCCCCACTCCACTCCACTCCACTCCACTCCACTCCCCTCCCTCCACTCCCTCCCCCCACTCCCCTCCCCCCCTCCACTCCACTCCACTCCCCTCCACTCCACTCCCCACTCCCCTCCTCCCCTCCCCTCCACTCCACTCCCCCTCCCCCTCCACTCCACTCCCCTCCCCTCCCCTCCCCACTCCCCTCCCCTCCACTCCCCTCCACTCCACTCCCCTCCCTCCACTCCACTCCACTCCCCTCCCCTCCTCCACTCCACTCCCCACTCCACTCCACTCCACTCCCCTCCACTCCACTCCCCTCCCCCTCCACTCCCCTCCCTCCCCTCCCCTCCCACTCCACTCCCCCTCCCCTCCCCTCCACTCCCCTCCCCTCCACTCCCCTCCCTCCCCTCCCCTCCACTCCACTCCACTCCCCTCCCTCCCCTCCCCTCCACTCCCCTCCCCTCCCCTCCACTCACTCCACTCCCCTCCACTCCACTCCCCCCCCTCCCCTCCACTCCCCCTCCCCCACTCCCCCTCCACTCCCCTCCCCTCCACTCCCCTCCCCCCTCCCCTCCCCTCCCCTCCCACTCCCTCCACTCTCCACTCCCACTCCACTCCACTCCACTCCACTCCACTCCCCTCCCCTCGCCTCCACTCCACCTC
>JADBJO010000885.1:12500-20886 GCA_016801955.1 Conus betulinus
TCAGCACAGCTGTAAACAGTGTGGTCAGTAAGCCCGCGCACCAAAAGGTCAGCACAGCTGTAAACAGTGTGGTCAGTAAGCCCGCGCACCAAAAGGTCAGCACAGCTGTAAACAGTGTGGTCAGTAAGCCCGCGAACCAAAAGGTCAACACAGCTGTAAACAGTGTGGTCAGTAAGCCCGCGCATCAAAAGGTCAACACAGCTGTAAACAGTGTGGTCAGTAAGCCTGTGCATCAAAAGGTCAGCACAGCTGTAAACAGTGTAGGCGGAAGTCAAGGAAGAATGGATTCAAGATAACAGTGTAAAGAGTGTGGATTGTAAAGCGCTTAGAGCTTGGTCTCTAGCCGAGAATAGGTGTTTTATAAGTATTCATTAGTAGTAGTAGTAGTAGTAGTAGTAGTAGTAGTTAGAACTGTCTTAAACCGTCATCAAATGAATATTCAATGAAAGCAGATAAAACATTTCTACTTATCTACAGTAATCTTAAAAAAAAAAAAAAAGCAAACAGAAATGCGGTTTATATTTCAGTACATTTCATTTTGAAAGCATTTTGTTTCATTCTATGAACCAAAGAGATTGCAGACCTTTAAGATATAAACTATAACCGAAATAGGTATCAAAATACTGTCAAGCGTTAGCAGCTTTGTTGAGCGGGTAGTCAGAACACCTCGGGTATTTTCTTACAGCTTCCTCAAATGTGTTCAGCAAGCATTTTGCAGTAAGCTGTGACTCTCCATGAGAGACAATGGAAAGGTAAAAAAAAAAAAAAACTCCATGCATTGTTGATATGTTTTGTCCCATTTCTTGCATGTCTGTCATTTGCGTCCAGGGGGTGACGTGGTGATGGTGACGGGTTCTGGGTTTGGGTCGGAAGAGCCTGTTGTGACCGTCGACGATGTGGACATGACGGTGCTGAGCCACAACGACACCCACGTGGAGGTGAATTTCGAACCCTTTGGCCCGGGAACCTTCGAACTGAAGCTGCTGGTCTTGGCCAAAGGATACGCAGACCCGTGAGTAACTGGGAACACAGAGCTATTTGGTGAAAATCTAGAGCAGAGAGAAAAAAAATAGAGGGACGATGACGAGTGGGAAGGGGGAGGGGAGGTAAAGTACCTTTGCTTTTTGCTGTTGATAGCTCCGCTGCACACATTCAGCGCATTCACCTACTCTCTGCTGACCTATTTGCCTCTCTCTCTACCTGATGGGTCACAGGTTGGCTGTTTGTAAGCCAGCCTTTGCCACTGCTATTCTCGTCTGTCAAGTTCGAAGCACACACGTGGTGGGTAGCGCGCGGCCAAAGGCTGCGTGCAGACAGTGGGCCGACCCTGGCTGAACAGCGGACGTCATGCTGGCATACACACTTAACTCAGAGGGCGCCCGGCCTGCTGAACACTACTCTGTGACTTGCAGACCTGTTTACCCGTACGATTTTGCCGCATCTGAAACACAATGTTAGGCGAAATTACGAAGAGTACCACGAACCGGATAAAAAAAAAAGAAAAAAAGAAAGAAAAAAAAAAAAAAAACCGAAAGAAAATCGCGGAAAAAAAAAAATCTCAACACGAAATTCTTGAGCAGTAGCTCTGTGTGTGTGTGTGTGTGTGTGTGTGTGTGTGTGTTCCACGCGTGTGTGGGTGTATGTATGAGTGTGCTTGTGTGCACGCACGCGCGCTAGTGTGTATGTGTGGTGGTGGGGGAGAGGGGGGGGGAGGGGGCGATTGAGAGAGCGAGAGAGGGTGAGAGAGCGTCAGAGCGTTGGTAATCGAAGCAGAACGCATGGGCCGGGCATGCAAACTTTTAAGGGCGTTGCATGTGAAGTAGGGGGAAGGGGGAAGGGGGGGGGGGGGGGTAGGGGGGAAGCGGGGTGGTAGCAGGTACAAGGGAACAGGGAACCGATGGCTGGGTGTTTTGTGAGGTAGTGAGCGGATGTTGGAGTTTAACACACAAAAAAAAGGGGGGGGGGGGGTAATTACGGGGAAGTGTCGGACAGGGGGGGGGGGGGGACGGGGGACGGAGGGTGGTCATAAACGGCCTTGAGCTTGCCCATATTCTCTGCTCTACTATGTTGGACTTGTGGCTTGTGGGACTGTGTTGATTACGTGTACAACTTCAGAGTATGCCCTACAAGAACATGACAGGTCTGTAAGTAGTTTGTTTCTGTGAGTTATGTCATTTTGAACACCGTTGACACAGGGGGACAAAATGAGAACACAATATTTAACATTTTCACTGAACTGCTGCTGCTGCGCCAGCTTGAGGTTAACTGTTATGCTGTACAGTACACTGAAAATGTTGGATGAGTACTGTTCTTCAGCGCTTGTCTTATTGTCACCGATTGGTTTACATACTTTCCTTTGTATTATACACGGACGTTTTTGCATATGTGTATATTTCTTGTTTCTTCCACTTGTTTTCTGCACTGCTTCCCTTTTTGGTCATGCCAGTGCAGAGTTGTCTCTTTACTTATGTTGTAAAACTGTCTGGTTTCTTTTCTTTTTTCCCCTGTATCTATACCTCTGAATTATCACCGATAGTGAGAAAGAATTAACATTCAAACTGCTCACACTATGACTTTGGTTTCCTTCATCTGTTTCGAATGAGAGAGAACCTGCACCAATCCACAATCCTGGCTTGTTTTTTTTTTGTTTGTCATTTTCCTCAGTACTGTCACATGGATGACTGTTGGAATCAGTGCACACAGAGCCAGGATAGGTTTATTTCACACAACTGCTCCGACTCTAGTCCGGAAACTTTCCTTTCTTAATAAATCCAATTGCAGAATATTTTTCGTACTGCTGACAGCACGCTGTCTACATGACGTTCATCTTGCTGTGCTGGTTCAATTTTCTGAATACATCTTAGTGCAGGAAAAGTCTGTCGGGAATCGAAATGTACCCACGTCTCACCATGTTCGCGAAGATACGCACTTTGTAATGACATCTTCACGTACACTGCCATCGTTATCCTTCTTTATATCATGCTTTCTGGTGACATTGAACTAATCCAGGGCCACAAACAGAAAGGAACTGTGAGCGTTATACATGCTAACATCAACAGCTTGAAAAATAAACTTGATTTACTGTCCGTTGAATGCAATGATTTTGACATCATACCACTGCCAGAAACCTGGCTTCATGAAACGGATTTAAGCAGTACCATAGAACTCCCTAAATTCCATCCTCCTGTCAGACGTGATAGACCTAACGATCCGCATGGTGGAGTGGCCATCTACATCAAAAATTGCCTGTACTGTAAACCACGCCCAGATCTTCAAGTCAATGGTCTAGAATCGGTCTGGGTGGAAACCAAAGTAAATCAAACGAGTCTCTTAATTGGATCATGTTATCGTCCGCCGAACTCCCCTGCTAGTTACTGGCAGCTGATAAGTGAAAAACATAAGAAAAGTTAATAACACAATGTTACAGTTTATCATTCTGGGCGACTTTAACACAGACTTCTTGAGGAAACCCATCACATCACCTTCTAGACATCATTAACCAGTACAGCTTGTACCAAACAGTAAGTGAGCCAACGCGTATAACGGATATTACAAGCACATGTTTAGATTTAATTATTACACAGACTCCTCAACTTATCAAGTCGACGGAAGTCTTACCTGCAGAATATAGCGACCATAGTATTCCCTGTGCTATCCTGGAAAACACCGTAAAAAATAAACTGCTCCTTCAAAAGAACAATATTCAATTCTCGTAAACTAGATAGAGAAAAATTCTGTACATTGTTGAATGAAGTAGACTGGGATACCATAGTAACTAAACAATCGGTAGATGAGAGTGCAAGCCTTTTTTCTGAAACCCTTTTGGCCATAGCCAAACAATGTATGCCTGTTAAAACTGTAACCGTCCGCCCCGCAGGATGTGCCCTGGATGACTGATGAGATTCGACTTTTGATCGACACGCGCAAAACAGTTCACCGAATTGCCAAACAAAGCAAATCTCCCAAAGACTGAGAAAAATTTCGTCGGTTTCGAGATTACATTACATCAAAAGAAAGAGATAGGCGAACAGAAAATTATAAACAGCTAGAGAAAAAAGCTTCAGACTCATCAAGTTTGGAAGTAAAGACTGGTGGAAACTGGTTAAGTCCTTCTTCAATGAGAAAGGAATCGAAGCTCAGGAAGTTCCACCTATCGAGTCACAGGGCATAGTGTATTACTCAAACAAAGACAAAGCAAATATTTTCAATTCTTATTTTGTTCAACAGTCAACATTAGAAAACGATAATGACAGGTTGCCAAATGTTACATTTCTTGATTCCCAACTAGATGAGATTATACTTTCACAAACTGAGGTCGCTGACACATTAAAAAATCTGGACAAAACTAAGGCATCTGGTCCAGATTTCATTCACAACATTTTGTTAACAACTTCAGCTCATGTTACATGTCTTCCGCTTACGACACTGTTTAACAGATGTCTTCATGAGAGCAGATTTCCGTCATTATGGAAGACTGCGCATGTGACCCCTATATATGAAAAAAGGACCAAGTGAACTTTGTGACCAGCCGCCGTGGCGAAGTGGTTAGCGTCGCGGACTCCCGGCTGGGAGGTCGTGGGTTCGAATCCCATCAGAGTCATGTGGTTTTTTTCTGCCCTGACCGGCTCCTACCCAGAGTTGAGTTTGCTGCGGACTCAGTGGGAAGACTGGGACCACACAGTCGAGTTTCATCCACTTAATGGATGCGTTTCTGAGAGTGTTGCTCAAATTTCCTGACCAACACAGCAGGTGCCTGTATCTCTCGGGCCTGGTTGACGCCGGGATATATTATGAAAGGAAGCGTAGAGTACAGCCCTGTCATGTAGTCTCAGACCTAATGGAAATCCGTAGCATCATCTTCATCATCCTCATTCTCATCAATCAGCATTAAAAAAAAATGTCTTAAATTCTGTGGCCCTTCATGCCTGCTCTCATGGTGGCCTCAGTTTCGATGTCTTCTCCACGTCTGTGGCCTTGATTTGGTTCCGTCGGGGTCACCGGTATCGGCGGGTCCATGGGGGCTGTCGTTGGACGGACGTGGTGGCGCCCTCCGGAGGGAGAACTCACTCACGCCGGCTCCGCGACTAAGCAATTATTGTCGTCAGTTAGGGGGCTTAGTAGGTGGTGTCCTGCGTATGTTAGATCAGAACAGGCGCCACTGAACACCACCGAAGTGACTCGGCAGCAGTGCAGTGTCTCCTCCGGTGGGTTGCCTCTTGACGACTTGACATTGACTGCTCCCTATGGATTGCCGGTGCCGGGGCTGCGGCAGGGCCGACCAGCCGTGGCTATGGACGGGGAGGTCGGATGATGAGCGGCGTGGGTGCACTGCCTCTGAGGTGGCGCAGAAGTTGTGGTGACAGAAAAAAAAAAAAAAAGTGAACTTTGTAGTAATTATAGGCCAATCTCTTTACTAAGCTGTGTTGGAAAGGTTTTAGAGAAATGTATACATCGACACATCTATTTCTTTCTAACATCAAATGCCATTCTTACCCCTCTACAATCTGGATTCATCCCAGGTGATTCTACAGTTAATCAGTTACTGTCCACCTATAACGAACTCTGCACTTCTTTTGATTCTGGAGTTACCACACAAATTGTATACCTAGACATTTCAAAAGCATTCAATCGTGTATGGCACAGAGGTCTCTTATTGAAGCTAAACGCGGTCGGATTAAGAGGGAAATTGCTAGAAATTTCTGAGAGACTACCTCTCCAACCGTTCCCAGGCAGTGGTTATAAAAGGTGAAAACTCCGACCTCCAGAGGCTTCATGCTGGAGTGCCACAGGGATCCGTCTTAGGTCCCTTATTGTTTTTAGTCTATATTAATGATATAGTAGATGATATCACTTCTGTAATTAAGCTATTCGCCGATGATACTAGTTTAGCACTTTCTCTGTCTAACCCTGTAATCTGCGCTGATATCTTAAACTCTGACCTGGAAAAGATTTCTGAATGGGCAACGCGCTCGAAGGTTAAATTCAATGAGAACAAGACAGAAATGGTCAATATTATTCGAGATCGCAAACAAATTTATCCACTGACATTCAGTAACACGCCTCTGCAGCCAGTTAGTGCACACAATCATCTTGGTCTGATTGTTCAAAATAATTGTAAATGGGACGAACATATCAGATGTACAGTAAAGAAGGTTAACATATTGATTAGTTGCCTACGAAACTACAATATAAGATATCGAGAAAAGCATTAGAAACCATGTTTACATCATTTATCTTGCCGCACTTTGACTACGCTGATATTGTCTGGGACAACTGCAGTGAAACACAAGTAAACATGCTAGAAAATATTCTTTTTAGAAGCAGTTCGCATCATTATCAAAGGTGTCAAAGGCACAAGTCACAAAAAATTGTACGAAGAATCTAGATTCTGCTCTTTAAAAGAAAGGATAAGAAGACACAAACTAATAAAGTTTTATAAAATGGTCAAAGGTTTGTGTCCAGAACGCTTATGTAGCCTAGCACCAGATCTGGTAGCCTATCACAAGAAATCCCTATTCACGGCGAAGACCACTTGACAGACTTGTGCCTCTATGCAAAACTGAAGTATACAAAAATTCATTTATTCCAACCGCAACTAAAATGTGGAACGAACGACCTCCCTAACAACATAAAATCCACAAAATCACTTGGAGAATTTAAATGTTTTATTTCACGGGACGACTCAGTTGTTCACTGTTATTACTATTATAGAGAGAGAATTGAACAGATTCAATATTGCATACTCCGCCTAGGAATAAGTGATCTAAATCAAGACCTTGTTAACCGTTATCTTAAAGCAGATCCAGTTTGTCAATGTGGCACTGGTTCAGAAACGGCCGAACGAACACTTTCTATTATATTGTCCAAATTACACTAACATCAGAAAAGACACGATTTCCACCCTTGCACCCAGTCTAGTCGAAGTTGGTATTCTTCTTCGTGGCAAGCAATCCCTCCGACGTGAAGACAACGAATCTATATTCAAAGCTGTTCATCGTTTTATTAAACAATCTAAACGTTTTTGAAAAAAAAAACATGTTGTAAAACTTCGCGTGCGGTAATGATACATATGTTTATGAAAACTCTCTCTCTCTCTCTCTCTCTCTCTCTCTCTCTCTCTCTTCTTCTTCTTCTTCTTCTAAAACGCTTTATGAATTTTATAGTCTTTAGTGTTTACTTTGCTTACTACTATCTTTTCTTATTTTTCCTCAATTTTGTACGTGTTTGCGTTTTATTATATGTGTATGTGTAAAGTATGTTTATTATGTATATATTTACATTTTGTATACGTGTGGGTATGTATTTTTTGTGTTTGTTTTGCGTCTTTTGTTTAGCATAGTAACTTTAAAAGTATCCTGTCATTTCCTTGTCTACATGTGTAATTATAAACATTTGAACACACTGTAAGCATAAGCTTGTTGATGTTCAAATTTCACATTTTTGTAAAGCTACGTGACTGTAAAGTGGGAAAAATAAATTGTTTCAACCAGTTGTGGGTTTATAGCTATCATATTTGTGCGCTATGACCAAAGAGAACGACAACTCTCCCTGACTCGCGCCCGCGAATTCGCGCAGATAAAATATGAATTTATCAAGAGCAAAGACAATTACTGCGCCAGCAAACGAAAAAAAAAAACAACAAAACAAAACAAACATAACGCGTTTTGACCTTTTTGGTCTTGTTCAAGCAAAACAGACAGCATTCAAGACCCCATTTTGACACTCATATAACTTGTCACTAGGTATATAACAAACGAGGTTTTAAACACTGGTCGCGAATAGAGACACACTAGCCACAGAACATTGGTATTGGATGAAGGGAAACAGTTACGCGTGTTTCATTTCGTGTCTGTTTCGTGTTTTTTTTTTTTTTTTTTTCAATCCGTAGCAAAACCACGAACGTCAACATGGAGACGACGCTGATGGTGACCAGACTGTCCCCACCCCGGGGCTCTCTACACGGGGGAACTTTGCTGACCGTCACCGGGGAAGGGTTCGGGGACAACAAAGCCATCGTAGAGGTGAAGCTGGGCAACCACCCGTGTGACGTGGAGGACGTCGCTGACACGGAGATCACGTGCAGGGTGCGCGACACAGGGGTCAAGGTCACCGTCACCGAGGGAGGTCAGTAGGCATGAGGAGAGAATGGAAGGGATGGGGGGGGGGGGGGGGGGGGGGTGAGGAGGGGGAGGGGGAGGATGGATGAGGTAGGAGGGTGGTGGGGGGTGTTGCATTGATGTCATCGGGGTCACTGTTGCCAAGCACGGACTTCTTGAAGGCCAGTCTCGCGGTGAGGACGGTGAAAGAGGCGGTGAGGGGGGATGGGAAATAGAGGCGGTGGGGTAGGGGAGGGGTGGGGAGGGAAAGGAAGGGATGGAGATGGTGG
>JADBJO010000885.1:21912-39412 GCA_016801955.1 Conus betulinus
AATTAGATTTTGCGTTAATTGGACTCACCATGACCGGTAATTAGTAGTTGTGAAATCAACTGCTGCGACCTCACACAGTAATTTGGCATTTAAAAATCAAGACCATGAGTATCCTACGCAACGAATGAAACGGTGCAGTCCAAAAGTGCCAAGAAAAAGCCAAAACCCTCTCCGCAACCAAGGATCTCTCGCAATTCGCGTTCGAGCCACGATTGGACAAAGAAGCTATCATGAAGAAGCTGTGACCGCTCAACACGTCGACTCTTCTGACGCTGTTTTCGCCACCGGTCCGGATAACGACTCCCACCCGTCCCCGTCTCACGGCGTTACTAATGAAGACATTATGCTGAAACTGTGCGCTAATGGCTCGGTCATCGCGAAACTGTCTCAGACAGTAGAAGAGTTGAGAGCAGCAATCTTCGACCTCAAAAGCGAAAACGACAGCTTGAAGCAGGACCTACGTGAGGCGAAGAAGAGGGAAGAAGATCTACGGAGCCAGGTGAGGGAGGCGAAATTCGCAGCTGAGGTGGCAGACCGAAAGGCGGAGGAGGTGTCGGCCTACGTCAGGAGGAACAACCTGAGGATCTTCGGTGTGGCGGAGGAGACGAGCGGGAGCAGGGAGGAGGCGGCGGAGCAGTGTGAGAGCAAGGTGCTGGCGCTGTTCCGCGACAAGCTGCAGGTGAAGGTGGACAGAGGGGACATTGAGGCTGTGCACAGACTGGGTGGTAGGAAAACTCGTCCAGTGGGGGGGAAAGAGAGGGGCCTCCCCGGGGAATCATAGTTCGGTTTGTCTCCAGGAAGATACGAGACTCTGTGTTGTACGCCAGATCAAAACTGAAAGGCACAAGAACTGTGATTGTGGAAGATCTGACCCCTCGCGCTTACGCCTTGCTGTGCACCGTCAGAGACGATACATCAATCTGTAAACAGGCGTGGACCAAGAACGGCAAGGTATCATTAAGACGGTGACCAACAAATTGTTGCCATAGACTCGCTGGCTGACCTGGCAGAGCACAGACGCGCGTGTACCGGAGCACAGAGGGTCGTGTCGTCTGCTACGGACAGTAAGTGATTCCCCTCACGACAGCGGACAATCGAAAAGTTAAGTTTGTGTAGAATTGTGCTGCACTTTAAACGTTTAATGTCTGAAAGTTTGGTCGATGTTGTGCGTTTTGTGTCTATCTGTAAGTTGTAACATTGTCATAACTTTATTTACTCGGCAATCGTCCCCTAAACAACATGACGTGTCTTTTGTTTTGATCACGTGACTGGATGCGTTTGCCGTGTGCTTTGTGCTTTTTTTTTTTTTTTTTTTTTTTTTTTTTTTTCTTTGTCGCACTTGGTCATTGTAAATATACGACCCCCAAAAAACATCAAATGAAAGGCCAGTGGCGATCTATTTTCTTTGTGCAAATGCTATAGCTGTTGCAGTCGAGTTTTCTTTAAATCGTTTATTTATTATTTTTGTTCAATTTTTTTGTGTGTGTATCATTGGCAGCTGCGAAGCTATCACGTGTCCGACATAAGGGTTCGGGTCAAAATGAAAGCGGGTCGTGTGAATGTTCGGATGGCTCTGTCGTTTCAAAGTGTGTTAGGCCTCGTGTTCTCTGCCTCATGGAACTCATATTCATTCTTAGGGTTTGGGATAGCAGCGGATGACCCAGTTTTGCTCAACGGAGGTGGGTAGTGTTTGTTTGTTTGTTTGTTTTTTGTTTTATGCTATTTTTTCAAGGGGGTAAGTGTTGATTTTTTCTCTTCGTCACTTTCTGGAAGTTCGACAGTGTATATCAAAATGGCGGGTCAGAGTTCAGGTGGATTAGTTACAGAGTCATGTGCACAAGGAAGCTTATATCTCTGTGGGTGTGTTTGTGTACTAGCTGGTTTATGCTTTTACTTTTTTGTGTTGTCTGTGTGCAAGAAAGATTCAGAAGGGATTAAATATTGGTTGGTTGACCTCATGAATTATTCATCATGACACAATCCTAGTTTGTAGGTTGATGGCTGGAAAATTGTTGATGGCTGGAAAATTGTTTACAAATCCTTTTTATTATTTTACTACTACTGCTTTGTCAATGGTAATGTTTGCTAATGTACAAGAAGCTAGGCCTTTTTGTGTGGGAGACATGAAGATTTTTTTTATTCATGGCAAGTAGAATATGTTTTGGGGGAATGCACTGTGCTGTGGGCAAAACAATGTCTCTGTTCAAATAATGAACAGTTGCTGCTGAGGGACAGACCTGTTAAACTAGTGGTAATAGCTACATGGTATAGTGTTATATGCACTCATAGCAAAATGGATGGTACTAAATCATATCAGGGTAATTATGAAAGCCATGATTATGATGATTGTTCAAATGCATGCTGTTGTAAAGTATATTCCTTTTTTCCTGCCCATTGTGACATTGAACTGGATTCCTGCTTGTTGCTTTTATTTTTCTTGTGGCACTTGATGGGTCTTTTATGTAATGTTTTTGACTACAGTGAAAACACTATGGATTCAGTAGGTAACAAGGTAAACATGTTAACAATTTCATCATTGAACTGTCAAGGTCTAGGAATTATCAGAAAAAGAGAGATATATTCCATTATTTTTAAAAAAAGCAATACTCTATATATTGCCTACAAGATACTCATTTTGAAAAAGATACAGAAAAGTGTATAAGAGCAGAATGGGGATACGATTGCTTTTTTCTCCTCATACAGATCTAATGCTCGAGGAGTAGCAATACTATTTAATAATAATTTCGAATTCAAAATAACTAAGGTAGAAACAGACATGCAGGGTAACTTTATCATCATATTATTTACAACAATGAAAAGGAACTGTTGCTAGTAAGTGTATATGGACCAAAAACAAGATGACCCAGCATTTTATGATGAACTCACAAATACAATTAAAAAATACAAAAATAATAACGTTATTGTGGTGGGGGATTTTAATATGGTACTAGAACAGGAAATTGATTGTTACAATTATAAACATATAAATAACCCCAAAAGCTAAAAAAGCAGTTGAGGATATGATACAAGATTTGTCATTAGCAGATATATGGAGAGAAAACAACCCTGATTGTAGGAAATACACATGGCGTAGACCTACCCCCCCTTGCAACAAAGTAGGCTAGACTTCTTCCTTCTGTCAGAATATTTAATCTGGTATTTTGAAGATACTGACATTTTACCAGGCTATAGATCTGACCATTCACTAATTACACTAAAGCTTCAATTTGGAAAGGAGATTAAACACAAAACTCTTTGGAAATTTAATTCATCTCTACTAAAAAAGATAAAGAATATGTAGATGGAATAAATAATCTAATAGAAGAAATAACAGAGGAATACACAGATAAAGATGAGGGGAGTGATATTAATACTGACAATAGGCAAGATGAAAACTGGTCGAAAAGTTCAGACCCTAAACTAACAGTGTCTGATCGGGTCTTCCTTGACTTCTTACTAATGAAGATAAGAGTAAAATCCATCCAGTATGCCACAATTAAAAAAAGAGAATCACAATGTAGAGAAAACAGCCTTATGCAAACTATTAAAGATATTGAGAGTAAAGAACTTAAATCAGAGGAGGATTTGAAGACAATTGAAGAGAGTAATAGAGAATTGATATTACTAAGAGAAAAGGTTATGAATGGTGTACTACTAAGATCAAAGGCAAGATGGGTTGCAGATGGGGAAAAGGTTAGTAAATATTTCTGTAGTTTAGAAAAGCGTAACTTCATTAGCAAACAATTGTAAAACTACTGGATGGACAAGGTAATACACTGGACAAACCAGAAGACATAAAAGCTACAGTAAAACAATTTTATGAAGATCTATACCAAAAAAGATCAACTGTGAAATGCAGTATTGAAGATTTGGTGAATAAGATACCAAAATTAACAGAAGAACAGACTAAATCATTTACAAGGCGAAATAACAATAGAAGAAGCAGGGATTGCATTGAAAAATATGAAGAATGGAAAAAGCCCTGGATCGGATGGGTTTGGAGCTGAGTTCTTTAAATGTTTTTGGAAACAAATTGTGTGTTTTGTAACCCGAGCTCTAAATGAAAGTTTCAGAGAAGGCGAACTATCAACACCCAGAAAGAAGGTATTATAATTTGTTTACCCAAAGAAGGAAAACCAAAAGAATACATAAAAAACTGGAGACCTATTTCACTTTTAAACCCTTACATAAAATTGGCTCCACTTGTATTGCCAATAGAATTAAAAAAGTTCTCCCATCACTGATTAGTGAAGACCAGACAGGATTTGTCCCCAATAGATATATAGGTAGTAACATTAGGTTAATTTATGACATAATACACCATCTCAACATAAAAAATATCCCAGGGATGCTAATTAATTTAGACTTCGAAAAGGCGTTCGACTCATTAGATTGGGATTTTATGCACAAAGTGCTAGAGGCTGTAGGTTTAGGTAAAGATATATGTAAATGGATAGAAGTATTCTACAAAAACATTAAGTCTACTGTTATAGTAAAATGGCCAAACATCATCATGGTTCTCAATAGAAAGGGGTTGTAGGCAAGGAGATCCAGTTTCACCATATATCTTCGTATTATGTGCAGAAATATTATCCGTAATGATCAAAGAAGAAAATAGTATTGAAGGTATACAAATTGGGGAGAAACAACACAAGATATCACAATTTGCTGATGACACTCAACTGATGAACACAGGGAATAAGAAATCATTTGAAAAATCCATCGAGATTCTTGATAGGTTTGGGAAAACATCAGGTTTATTCTTAAACAAGAGAAAACACAAGTAATTTGGCTTGGAAGACAAAAGCATAGTGAAATAAGATATATGGAACATTTAAAGATGATCTGGAATCCAAAAGAATTCAAATATTAGGAATTTGGTTTTCTCAGGACTTAAAACACATGGAAAAAGAAACTACAAAGATAGAATGGTAGAAGTGAAGGCACTATTTAAAATTTGGCTTAAGAATCATTACCCCCTTAGGAAGAATTGCTGTCTTAAAATCATTAATTCTGTCAAAACTAACTTACCTATGGTTGATGCTTCCAAAATCCACCTGACACATTTGTTAAAGAATTACAAGATTTATGTTACTGGTTTGTATGGAATAAAAAACAAGATAGAATTAGTCGAAAAACAGTTATTAAAGATGTACAGGATGGTGGGTTGAATCTACCTGACATAAATGCTCTCATCACTGCATTAAAATTAACATGGATAAAAAGACTGAGACAAACAACACACAGATGGAGAGACATGTTGATTTTTTCATACCCAGTTATTGAGAATTGAGAAGTACTCTCCCCAATCATCTGTGCATTATCACTCAAGACAATGTTTTCTGGAAACATGTATTCATGTCATATAAGCAGTTCTACTACAAAATAAAACAGAAAATGCTAGAGAACTACTTGCAGAACCAATTCTTTACAATGAACATATCAAAATAGGTAATAAACTGTTAAAACACAAAAACTGGAACAACAGAAATGTATTTAGAGTATCTAATTTTTTCAAAGCCAATGGAGATTCACTATCCCATGAGGAATTCAGAACAAAGTATAACATTGAAATAGATTTCCTATCTTATGGTGGATGCATATTATCCATTAAAAAAATACATCAGAGAACAAGGGTTTGAGAATGAGATAAAAGATAACATTGAAGCAGAAGTCAACACAGCACTAAGAAAATATATTCTGTAGATAAAGGTTCCAAAACTTATTACAGAGTTATAGTAAAAGATAACTGGGAACCAAACTGTTGTGCAAAATGGACGGAGAAGCTAAATCGGCAGATACCTTGGAAGAAATGCTTTAGAAAAGTTCATCAAATTAAGGATATTAAGCTAAAATGGATGCAAATAAGAATAGTGCATCGAATAATTGCAACAAATGTAGTTCTGAAAGAAATGGGAATAGTAGAAAGTTATAACTGTAGTTTCTGTGATGAGGAAAAAGACAGCATTGAACATATGTTCTGGAGATGCATACATGTCAGTGAATTCTGGAAATCTTTGCAAGAATTAATAAAAGGAAAGTGTTTAATAGCGAATAATCTGTCTCTGACTGAAAACACAATAATATTTGGAGCAGATGACAATTCCACAACTGATACAACATTTGATCTTATAATTCTGATAGCCAAACACTACATTTTTAGCTGTAAATAAATAAATGTAAGCCTTCATTAGCAGTATTTCTAAAAATACTTAAGAGAAGATATAATCTTGAAAAATACATAGCAACTGTACAATTGAATATGCTAAAATTTAACACTAACTGGATCAATTATGAAGTATTATTTGAAAATTGATAATCCAAATTATAAGATACCTGGATTTGATATGTGCATGTGTATGTGTATCATTAAATGAAAAGAAGAGAGAAAGTGGGGGTGTGGGTGGATGGGGAAGGGAGGGGGAGTAAGTGGAGTGAGCGGATGTGTTTGTTTGCCATTATGTGCTTGTAGTTAGCAAAAACTCAGAGGATTGTGTCTTGTGATTTTTGTTTGTTTGTGTATGTGTTTGTATACCCCAACAACAACAACCAAAAAAACTTTCCTCAGCATACATTGAACTCTCACTCAGATCCATTCAAACAGAAAAAAAAGATAACTCATCTGTAATATGTTTCACGGATTTTTTTTTTTTACCACAATATTGTCAAACATATACAAATATGATTAATAACAAAAAATATGTGGTAATTTGCATCTGGAAATGTACAGCAAAGAGAAAGATCATGTTGAAAAAAAAAAAAAAAAAAAAAAAAAAAAAAAAAAAAAACCTATAATGAAATTTCCAAACGCACAAAGTCTCCGGCCACGACTCCATCACAGCCATCGACAACCACACGCACAAGAGTACATGCTGAAACTACACAGAATCCTCTTACTTTCTTTTGGTGTGCTATACTTATCTCTCCCTGCCGAAGAAATCGACCGCATGAAATTAAATGTCATCATCCACGTTGCTATGAGCTTCTGATGTTGAAGAGCTGTTATCTGGAAATGGAGAAAACGATCAAAGAGGACAGTTCCAGAGTGAACCGCCTGAAAGGACAACTCTAAAAGGACTGAATAGGGCCACGTGCTCTGACCACATGCGCCCACATTTTATTTAATTTCGGAGAGACTTTTCCGCCTCTGGTACGGCCTTGCCTTCTTCCTGTACCTCTTTTGGTCTGTCCTTAACTTCTGCTACCACAGACTCCTACCTTCCCGTTCATGTCTGTCGCTGTAATATCGATACTAATACACGCAGCATGAAATACGCTAAGCGGAACGCTTTTATCAGTCAGGTTTGATACACGCGATAGTCCTGAGCAAGAGGAGCACTCATATGTAGCAGATCCAGCTCGATTATTCTTTCCTTCGAGCACATAAATGCTAAGATACACTTGACATGCCACTGCCAGCAAAGGGTAAGTGTGTATATATGCATCTAGTAAGCTTAAAATGCTGTACACTGACACTGATTTAAAGATATACAGTGAGAAAGAGATAAAAAACATAAAGAAAGAAAACTTGAGATACAGTGAGGAAGGAAGGGAGGGAGAGAGAGAGAGAGAGAGAGAGAGAGAGAGAGAGAGAGAGAGAGAGAGAGAGAGAGAGAGAGATTAGACATGAAAAATAAGAAAAAAAACAACAAACGTTTATGAGTTAGAACAGAAGAATAGCAATGGCTCTGTTTTCGTTTTACATTTGAACTGCAAGTAAGTAGTGTGCTAAGAACAAAAAAACAAACAAACAAACAAACAAACAAAAAACCCAAGAACACGAACGGAAAGGAAGACTACAAATCCAAAAGAATATAGATTAAAAGTAAGAAACCCATCAGCATGACCAACAACAGCAAGAAGAAGAAGAAGAAGAAGAAGAAGAAGAGGAGAGGAGGAAGGAGGAAGAGGAGGAGGAGGAGGAGGAGGAGGAGGAGGAGGAGGAGGAGGAGGAGGAGGAGCAGGAGCAGGAGCAGGAGAAGAAGAAGAAAGAAGAAGAAGAAGAAAGAAAGAAGAACAACAACAACAACAACAACAAAGGAGGAAGAGGAGGAGGAAAAGGAGAGGAGGAAGAAGGAGGAGGAGGAGAAGAAATGAAAGACAGAGAAATACCATAATTTTCCCTGGTAGCATCCAGTCTTCATCACAGCAACCACCACTGACAACTATATGCACAAGCACATACAATGCCACACTTCCACAGATTGACGTCAGATATTCCTGGGACCCACCCACCCTCTCTAATCACGTTCAGCCTACTACTCTACCACAGAAAATCACATATTGCCACTTCAGTCGTGGACAAAGTCCTAATGATGACGACCCTGTTCGTTGGACGTATATTAATCGGAGCAGATTCATCCGGAATAAGCCACTGCACACTGGATGTCCCTGGGCGTCGTCAAGTACTGTCGCATTCTGTTTTTTCCTGTTACTTTCAAAGTCCCCTCCAGGTCTTCCTCGAATAGGCAGTCCTATGTGTTGTTTTTTTTCTTCAGTTTAGTAAACTAGGTGATGTTCTTTCTCTACAACATAAGACACTATCACCCGCAGCATAAAACATCACATAACAAAAGACAATTCATTAGAATTCCCAAACCAAAAAGATGGGAATTTGTCATTTTCTCTGAAGTTTGAGTTTTACATCCCCTCCATCTCCCACGAACACATGCTCCCGAAATGAATAAACCAAGAAAGATAGGGAAAGTTACACAATATAGTTTCAGTCCTTCGCGCTCTCCCCTGCCAAGTTGTATGGACAGTGGGTGACATCTTCTGCGAAACCGATACATATCTCGCTACGCCAGATATCGATCTTGCGTGCAAATGGCAAACTCTGCAATTCCATGTTAGTTTGTTTTGCTGCTCTTAATATTTTGCACCCCTAGCATTTCCCCACCAGTTCCTAACAATTGAAATTCAAGCAAAGTTTTGTTTTGTTTGGCAGACACGAATACGTCACTCTACATTAATACAATAACTATACATCAATACAATATTGAACTGGTTTAAAATCTCACTCTGTTTTCTATCAGTCTCTTTGTCAAGAAATAATCTTTAATGTCTAAAGGTTGTCCCAGATCAACACTTGTGTCTTTGTAATATGCTCTGATCACAGTATGGTTGATGCTTTAAAATGTTCCCTACTAAGCTTCCCAGTAAGCAATCTCTGTTCTAATTGTGGTTCGAACATGTGACTTTTTCATTTCCTCTCTTATTCTCACTTTCTATTCTCACTATTTTTCTCTATCTTCCTTCCTCTTTTTCTTATGTACTTCTACGTTACAAAAACCCTCAGTTTATCGACTTATGGAAGGAACAGCACACTGTCAATAACGACTGGAAATATAAGAAAACATGTAATTCTGAAAATATCACCCTACTAAGCAAAGCCAATGAGCCAAGGGAGAGAGAGAGAGAGAGAGAGAGAGAGAGAGAGAGAGAGAGAGAGAGAGAGAGAGAGAGAGAGAGAGAGAGAATCGATTTTTCAGCAAGTGCAGTGGAACAATCCTCAGTGCACACACAGGCCGACAGCCCCCATTTAGACAGAAATTATTCACGTTTAAACAGTGAGCTTATTTATTTCCAGTCAGTTTGCACGATTGCCTGCACTTTACACCATGATAGCAAGTCGAGCCTTTCCCTGCGATCAATCTGTTCTCTGTGCAGTCAAGCTCATTCTTTGCTTTGAAGTCCTGCACAATGGGAGGCTTAAAGCATCAAACAGTATCAGTTGTATTGGATAATTGCGTGAAGGGGGTAGAATGGCTATTCCTTCGAATCAGTATAAATTGCAGATCGATCCTATTCCCGCCCCATAAAGCAGCGAAGTCACACGTGACAGCTGGGGGCAACACAGATAGGCATAGAGCCTGCTGCTCTGTGGAAGCTACATCTCTCAAGAGGCGGGCAGTAATAAATATTCTGTGTGTGTGTGTGTGTGTGTGTGTGTGTGTGTGTGTGTGTGCGCGCGCGCGCGCGTGCGTGCGCGCGTGTGCGTGTGCACACACACATTGTTTATGCATGCACAAGCTGCTTGTGCCTCTGTCCGTGTGTGGGCAAACATGTGCTTGTGTCTGCTGTGCAGATAGTGATGGTGGATGGAATACGCCCACGTTCACGTTACGCTTCTGAATCTTTCTTTGTGTAAGTGTTAGTAATTACACAGTATTGTGCGGTGTGAACATTCGTTCTTATTTCCCCCTAATCTTGATCTTTAATTACATAAAAAGAATTGTCAGAAAAAGGGTTACTGTCCTTCGTTTGTATGAGTATTAGCGATGTCAGCCAGAGGATAAAACCTTTAAAAAAAAGCCTTTTGATCTTTTGCCTGCTGAGCATTCTTCGTGCAGCTAATCACATTCACTCTGTTTTGTATTGAGATCTTTCCATTCCTGAAATGGTTGGGAATTCTTTCACATCACGAGGACTATCAGAAGAAAAAAAAGGTATTATCACCCTACAATGAAAAGGAGGGGAGGGACAAAAGAAAGAATAGTCTGTGAAGAAGCAAAGCGGCATAAAAGCGGACAAAAGAAAGAATAGTCTGTGAAGAAGCAAAAGCGGCATAAAAGCGGACAAAAGAAAGAATAGTCTGTGAAGAAGCAAAAGCGGCATAAAAGCGGACAAAAGCAAAGAATATTCTGTGAAGAAGCAAAAGCGGCATATATACGAGAACAATCAAAAGGACTGAGAGTAACAGCGAGCACTGACATTTGTAGCTGCGAAAACGCCACCACCCAGCCTCCACTACAGCCTTCCACAACGCACAAGAGCTGGAGCTATTGCGCAACTGCCCAGATTCCTATCAATTTCTTTTAGTGTGTTACACTAACTTCTGAACGCCAAATCAGTCTATCATGGGAGATTATATGTCACTACCCACATTGTCTATCAGCTTCTGATGTTGAGGATCCGTCATTTGGAGAGATGCAACGATCAAAGACGACAGAGCCAAAACACGCCGCCTAAAAGGACAACTCTACAGCGGACAGTTGATGGCATCTCGGGCACTGCCCCCATCTGGTCACGTTTTATATCTGTACCGCCTCTGGGACTGTCTTGCCTTTTTTCCTGTTGTTCTTTCTGCTTCGGAGATAGTCTGGAACCCTAACTGTGCACACTGTCCCTGGCCTTGCTGTTCAATTCTATGTTTCTGTAATATCCGAAACTAGTACATGCAGCATGCAATCAAGAAGCAAAACCATTTTCATTTGGCAGATCTGATAAGCACGTTATTCCTAATGCAGAAAAACACAGCCATAATCATGCAGTGAGTATTAACGCCCAACTGATTATCATCTGTGGTACATGCGCAAACTATTTTCAGGTCATACCACAGCTAACCAGTTAAAATCAGTCTTAGTTAAGATGCTTTCCCGATATAGCACATGATATTTTTTAATCCACCTTCAAAATCACACACACACACACACACACACACACACACACACACACACACACACACACACACGCACACACACACACACACACACACACACACACACGCTGTTCTTGAAGCACTGTCTTTTATTCTAATCACCTTGGTAACTGATGCAGTAACAATACGCCTTCTATCTCCCTTTCACAACAAGTCATCCCACTATAACAAGCCTTACGCAAAACAGTAGATCTAGAGCTGATATACCGAGAACTGAAAAGGAAAATGGTCACACACTGGACAATGTCATTACTCAGATGAGATGGAAGTTGAGTATTTCTTAACAGTAACACACAAATACCCCCACCTCTCTTGTTTACTTATTTATTTTTTGCAGTAACCATCGGCACAAAGTGCTTCACTAAAAAGCAGTACAGCTGCAGACGCGTTTTTTACATAATGGACAGGTGAGATCAGAGCTGGAATGTTGCCTGTAACGAAAATGATGAACTAAGATATCCGATATTCCAAATCTAAACCTTGTCACCATAAATTTCAGATGTCTGTCCATTTTCATTGACAAGTAAGTCGGAATACAGTGTGAGGAGTTATACTGTCTATACAAATCAAATCTAGTACTATCATTCATGTGAGAATTCCATTCTTGCCATCTGCTATCAACCAGCCTGGCACGGAGTGTTCGAATAAAGGTCGGTTCATCTCCTACTCCCTGATTTAACCAGGCATAACCGAAACCCAGTTCACGTAATCTAATTCTCATTTTCGTGGCCCCAGTTTATTTTTCCCCTGGCATCTAGGTTACGTAGCATGTTGTAAGCTTTCTTCGGTAATCTACAATCATTTATTTGTATCAGTTTTAACCAATACCTAATACATCTAACTGTGGAATTCAAGTATATTGGGTATCTGTTAGTCTCCCCGTAAACCAAATCATTGGAAGTTTGTATTGAAACACAAAGAAACCTCTTCAGGGCAAATAAATGTACTTTCTCACAATCGACTGCAGCTTTATCCAAACCCTAAATTTCAGCACCGTATTGAACAATGGGTTGGATTTGGGAGTCAAATAATTTTACAAATACTTCGAATGACTGATTTCCCAAACTTGATAGTTTCCTCATTATACACAAAACAGCGTGCTTTGCTTTACTCGCAAGATCTTTACAAGCAAAGTTAAAACTTAATCGGGTTGAAAAATAGATTCCTAAATATGTGTACACATTTACGACTGGCATAGTTATTCCGTTATAATTCCAGTGTTCTGTTGCTCCCAGATAGCCACCCTTTCTGAAGACAATTATGTTACTCTTCTGCATATTTACTTTCAGTTGTAGATAAACAGCAGCGCGCCCTGGCCGAAAGGACTGTACAGAGGTAGACTGAAAACAAAGTTTCACAGCATGATGTGGACCTGCCCAGGTTTATTAGGACAGTGCGTGACAAACGAAGCCAGAAAAGCCTTCTACCTTGAAAGAATGAATTAGCCTATTCTGCTACACCCTTTTTTTTTTCTTTGCTTTCGGCCGATTTTGTTCTCATTTTCTAACCAATGGACAGAAAGAGGGCGAGGTTCTTCTGACGACAGATACTGCTGGGCATGGCATCGTACGTCAAAAAGATATATTCAACAGTCTGATTGACTTGTTTACATTTGATTCCCGTTACTTTGTTTCATAGGTTATCCCAGTTTCATATTTGTTGTCCACTCTAACCCAGTGTTCTAGACACAGCTGATCTTGTAAACTGTTCCTGTAAAGAAGCATCTTTCTCGGTAAGAATTCTTATTCCGGGATATGGCTAGAATGCAGGTACCTTTTCATCCATTCCCGTCCCGTACCCCCCCCCCCCCCCCCCCCAATCACTCTCTCTCTCTCTCTCCCCCCCCCCCCCCCCCCCCCCCGCCCACTACAACCATTTCTTTCTAAAACGTATTCACTCAGGTGCACACTATACATGAGGTCTCTCTTTACATATTTATGGAAGGAAGAGCACGTTGATACCAGTTAAAGTCGAATGAAAAATATCACAATAAAACTTATTTCCTAAACCGTAGCTCTGCTCATGGAGAGAGAGAGAGAGAGAGAGAGAGAGAGAGAGAGAGAGAGAGAGAGAGAGAGAGAGAGGGGGGGGGGGGGCTTGGCTTGGCTTATTATTATTCTGAATCATTAGTTGCAATTTTCACCATGCTGGTGACACGAGCCTTTTCATGCGATCAATCCTGCTATCTTTGCTGATAGCAGTAATAAGCCCCGTTCTTGACTTTGAAGTTCCTTTGTAGACTAATTTAGTCAGAGAGCAATTCCGTGACGGGAAAGAGGGAGATGAACCAGAGGGGAAGGAGGTCCGGTGGGGGGGGGGGGGGGGGGGGGGGGCGTGCTGAGGGGAGGTAACCGCTATTTCTGGTTTCGGAATAAAACGCGCACTTATCGATCCTTTTCCATCCTGCCCTATAGACCAGTAACTTGTGACGTCAAGGGTGGGCAAACACAAGACGGACATGGATCGACTGAGCTGCATGGAAACTATATCCTTCAGGAGGCAGACGGTAACAAAATCTCTCTCTCTCTCTCTCTCTCTCTCTCTCTCTCTCTCTCTGTGTGGTGTGTGGTATGGTATGTGTGTGATGGTGCGTGCGTGCGTGTGTGTGTGTGTGTGTGTGTGTGTGTGTGTGTGTGTGTGTGTGTGTGTGTGTGTGTGTGTGTGTGTGTGAGCCCACGTATAGGCGTACGTGTGCAGGCGCGTGTGGATGCGCGTGCATGCGGGCACATGTGTGTGTGTGTATATGCGTGTGTGCGCGCGCGCGCTCGCGTGTGTGTTTGTGTACATGTGCGCGTGCGTGCGTGTGTGAGTGTCTGTTTCTGTGCGCGTGCGTGCAAGCATACTAGCACTTTCATTGTTTGTAAAGGAGAGGGCGCCAGACAGGACGCGTCTGTATACGAGTTCTGCTTGTGTTTTAACGTTAAGATCATATGATTACAGGTAGAAAGGGTCAAAATCGTGCAAACTTGTCTTAGGTGTGACTTTTACCCATCAGATGTCTCTTTAAAAAAGACACTATGTCTGTGATGCAGTGGAATTAGCCACTAGAGTGATCTTTGAGGTACAAACATGCTTTAGACGGAGTCGTTTTCCTTGACAGAAACTGGCTGATGTACATTAAGCACGATGACGTACAAAAGAACATGGAATGCCCTTATCATGATTACAGGAGCCACAAAGTTATGAACAGGAACATATTTTGTTATTCAATATGCGTGCATGCTGTTCCCTTTCACTACAGAACTTCGACCTTTTCTTCTGATATGGAGATGACTACTTCGGTCCTATTCAGCTGTTTCAGCTCGAAATCATTCAATTACTCAAATTCAGAAACGAAAAGCAGTGTCATTATCTTGCTTACAGATCAGTGTGTTTAGGATAAAAAGGGCTCAAATTCTGTAGCCCTTCATATGCTTCTCTCGTGATGCCAACTTTCTCGCTTTTTCCTCTTCAGGGGCATGGCTCTTGATGAGTTTCGCCGTCAGGTCGTCCGTACTGGCGAGTTCATTTCCACTGTTGTTGCGTGGACATGTTGGCGCCGGGTCCTCTTTCCTCCGCGACCCAGCAGTCATTGTTATTTGTAGGGGGCTTAGTAGATGGTGTTCTGCATATGCTGGATCCAATCATGCGTGTGCTGGATCCGACCAGGCACCACTTAACACCACCGAGTAGAAAGCTGAGGCACAACGTCTGTTCTGATGGGTAGCCTAGTGAAGATTTAACACACCTATGCATACACAAGCGCGAACGCACGCACATGCACACACATACACACACCTTCTCTATTTCATACAGATTAGCATACATGTTCGTGCGCTATAGAAGTGCCTAATTCATAAATTCACGAACATATAGAAGAGAAAATGACTAGTAGGGGAAGAAAGATTCATCTAAAAAGATCACAAGACACACACACACACACACACACACACACACACACACACACAGAGAGAGAGAGAGAGAGAGAGAGAGAGAGAGAGAGAGAGAGAGAGAGAGAGAGAGAGAACAATGTTTATTTTCCTACACTCCAGTCCTTGGGTATGGATGAAACAATTCTGCGAAAATTAGCCATCACCATGGATTTGAAAGAAAACGAAATAAATAGCCCACACAAATTACAGCATTGCGAAAACATTTCAAGACAATATTCATGTGTGTTGAAGAATTCGTTGAGATGTAATTAGAATTCGTTGAGATGTAATTAGATTATCTTGATCGAGTAAAAAAAAAGAAAAACTAATTCACCAGGCTATCCTTCGAAGCGCTGCTGAACAAATTACACATTTGCAATTATCGAACTTGCTTTTATATACAGGTTTGGAAGAAACTGATGACGAAGGCACCACGCACCACCCAAACACTCACCACACTGGCAACAACAAGGGAAACAATTACTGAAACGTTGACAGAATTTTACTTTCTATCCCGGGCGAGGAAGAGGAAGGGCGAGGTAAACCAGCTGACAGTGGGGGGTGGGGGTGGGTGGGGGTGGGGGGCAGGAGTTATGTCATGACCTCAGAGGCCATGAACGTAGTTTGCCTTGGGGCCCACCGATACTCGGCCAGAATTATTTTCGTTGAGCCTTCCATTTATGGACAGAATTCATCCCTTGACTACCAGTGGCAGGCACGGTCCTCGACCAGGAACTGTCGCATCCCTATGAGGAACAGAAGCATCGTTTTGAGGGCCCCTAACATCTTGGTGAGGGAACGTTGCTTCCCTATGGTGAACTGCAGCGTTCATTCAATAGGATCAGGCAAGCCGATCATTTCGTCTGGGGACAATGATTTGTTCAGTAAGTAAACGGAATCGGGAGCCCACATCCCAAAGAAAGCACACACACACACACACACACACACACACACACACACACACACACGCACACAAACACACACACACAGACAGACTGACAGACAGAGAAATATACATGATTTATTGTATAGAGAGAGAGAGAATGCAAACCTGGTGAAGTGGGAAAAACAGACGATACTTCATGCCCCCCCTCTGCCATGGAAAACAAACAGTGGAGTATGTCCTTAGCTCATGTAAAGTAGCCCTGGCTCAAGGAAGGTACACATGGAGGCACAACCAAGTGCTAAAAGAGATTATACAAGTAGTCTGGGCTAGTTCCAACACCACAAAAGGGAAAATCAGGACTCCAAAAGCACCGGCAACATTCTCCACGGCAGGAGGCAGCGAATCATGGCCAAGAACAACAGTGCCACTCGGAACATGCAGGCAGAGTCTGCTGGACGGGGGAGATGACTGGGAGTGCACTGCAGACCTCCCAGAATGGAAGAGTCACCCAGAGATCATCAGCAAGAGTGGCATGAGACCAGACATAGTAGTACACTCTCAGTCAACCAAGCAGCTGATCATGATCGAGCTCACGGTGCCTTATGAGAACAGAATGGAAGCAGCTCAATCTACAAGAATGAAAAGTATGCTGATCTGAAAGAGTATAATGTCCGAAGGGGTGTAAAAGGAAAAACTGCACTAGGTGGGCAAGAGAGTGCAAGTCTCATTATGCTAGGGGGGTGGGGGTGGGGGGGAGGGGGGAGGGAGGAGAGAAAGATAAGACTATTACATTGTTCAGGCGTTTTAATATGAAAGGGGGGGGGGGGGCGGCAAGAGAGAGGGGGGAGGGAGAGGATTCCTGCAGGAGAGTTGCGGAGTAGAGGAGAGGGAAGGTCAGGTTATCTAAGGGGGGGAGTGGGGCACTCGATGGGGGAGGGGGAGTGAAGGAATACTAATATGCCTGTCGTCTCGCTTCTTGGATTTCCTCTTGTCTTCCTTGCGGACCTTTCGTTTTCGCCGTAAGGTTGGCTTCATCGGGGAACAGCCAATTGGTGAAACGACATGCAACAGACTTCTAAATTTCATCTCTGTGATGTCGTTCTTCTGCCTACCTTTCTGTTCTTTGTCTGTCTGACGGTCCGTCCGTCGATTACTCATCTCTCTCTCTCCTCTCTCCTCCCTCCCCCTCCCTCTCTCTCTCTCTCTCTCTTTTTTTTTTTTTTTTTTTTTTTAGGGGGGTCGTGGTGTGTGGCGTGAGTAGAG
>JADBJO010000885.1:49412-81912 GCA_016801955.1 Conus betulinus
GCCTAGTGTTCGTTTCTACGTCACCAAGATGGGTCACGATTGCTGTCTTCGTTGGTCCTGTTTTTATCATCTGCTCGTGTAGCCAGTCATCACTGCACTGTACAGTTAAGACTTCTTGCCATTTCTAAAATTATCTTAGTGTTTTCCTGAGTTAGAGTTCCTTCTAAAGTCTTGTTCATTTTTGAGTAATCCGACATCAAAGCAAAAACATCGTGCATTTGCTAAGGCCTTCAATCTTTCAATCAAAAGAACGGGACAGGTAAAAATAAATCATGAACAAAGAGTAAAAAAAGGAAAATGGATGACTAGGCACACGTAAAAGAAAAACCAATAATGAAATTTCGAAATAGAAAAGACCCCGACCACAACTCCACCACAGTCACCGACAACTACACACACCAGCGGACGTGATGAAAACTTTTTGGAATCCACCAAGTTTCTTTTGATGTGCTATATATTTATATCTCCCTGCCGAACCAATCTACTACAGGAGATTAAATGTCACTATCCACATCGTCTATAAGCTTCTGATGTTGAAGATCCGTTCCTGGAAAGAAAGGGAACGATCACCGAGGACAGAATCAGAATGAGCCGCCTGAAAGGACAACCCCAAAGGGAGAATTGGATAACGCTACGTGCTCTGACCACATGTGCCCACGTTTTTTATTAAATTCCGTGTAGACTTTTCCGCCTCTGGTACTGTCTGGCCCTATTCCTGGTCCTCTTTTGGGCTGTTCTAAAACTCCTGCCAGCACACTGTCTCTTGTCTTGCCATTTAAGACCGTCTGTGGAGCATCCAATACTAAAACACGCAGCATGAAAAACCAATAGCAAAACGCTTTTATTACGCAGGTTTGATAAAAGTGTTTGTGCTAAGCAAGATGAACACGGCCATCCAAATGCATCGCGTACAAATCGGAAATTCCTTCGCCCATAGCACACAAAGGCATTTGGCATGTCACTGCCAGCAGCGGAATCCACGTATATGTATGTATGTATGTATGTATGTATGTATGTATGTATGTGTGTGTGTATCTATCTATCTATCGATCTAGTAAACTGAGGATGCTGTACACCAAGACTGATTCCAAGGTATACAGCAAGAAAGACAAAAAGAGAGAGAGAGAGAGCGAGAGAGAGAGAGAGAGAGACAGAGAGAGAGAGACAGAGAGAGAGACAGAGAGAGAGAGACAGAGAGAGAGAGAGAGAGAGAGAGAGAGAGAGAGAGAGAGAGAGAGAGAGAGAGAGAGAGAGAGAGAAGATAGAGATGAGAGAGAAAGCAAACTGTAGTGTTCACTAGCTAAAGCAGTAGAAAAGCAATGGCTCAGTTTCTGTTTTACATTTGGATTGCAAATTGAACAGTAGTTTGCTGAGAAGAAAGTCATCAACATGACCAGAAGAAGAAGGAGGAGGAGGAGGTGGAGAAGAAACGAGGCACACAGAGAAACACCATAATTTTCCCTGGCAGCATCCAATCGTCGTCACCACTATCACCATGGACAACTGTTTGCACAATGTACAAGCACATACAAACTGTGCCACACTACCACAGATCGAGGTCAGATCCTTCAGACGATCCCCCAACCCCAAACCCTTCAATTTGTCCAGGCTACCACTCCACCACAGGAAATCACATATCGCCATGTAAATTGCAGACGAGGTTGTAATGACGACGACCCTGTTCGCTGGACGTGCAAAGATCGACATGGATTCAGCCGGAATGAGCCAGCTAAAACAACTGTCTCTGAGGGCAGCGTCAAATAGTGTCTCGTTCTCTGCTTTTTGCTGGTTACTGTCTATAACTGTTCCCTCCAGATCTTCCTTGAATGGGCAGTTCTAACTTTTTTCTGCAGTATGATAAGCTAAGTGATGTTCGTCTCTACAATATGAGACCCTAACATCCACAGCATAAAGCATCACAGAAAGTACTTTGGTGACAAAAAACAATTCATCAGAATGTCCCAGCACAAAAGGTAATGACTGGTCCCTTTTTCTGACGTGCAACTGGATTCCCGGGAAGAGCTGGTCAAGTTTTCACTGCACGTCGCCTCCCTCTTCCATGGACATACTCCCGAACGGAATACACCAAGAAAGATTAGAAAAAGTGCACTGTATGATCTTAATCCATCAATTATAAAAGTGGCACTGTATGATTTCAATCCATCAATTAGAAAAGTGGCACTGTATGATTTCAATCCATCGATTAGAAAAGTGGCACTGTATGATTTCGATCCATCGATTAGAAAAGTGGCACTGTATGATTTCGATCCATCGATTAGAAAAGTGGCACTGTATGATTTCGATCCATCGATTAGAAAAGTGGCACTGTATGATTTCGATCCATCGATTAGAAAAGTGGCACTGTATGATTTCGATCCATCGATTCGAAAAGTGGCACTGTATGATTTCAATCCATCGATTAGAAAAGTGGTACTGTATGATTTTAATCCATCGATTTGAAAAGTGGCACTGTATGTTTTCAATCCATCGATTAGAAAAGCTGCACTGTATGATATGATTTCAATCCATCCATTAGAAAAGTGGCACTGTATGATCTCGATCCATCGATTAGAAAAGTTGCACTGCAGGATTTCAATCCATCGAAAAGAAAAGTAGCATTGTATGATTTCAATCCATTGATTAGAAAAGTTGGACTGTATGATTTCAACCCATCGATTAGAAAAGTTGGACTGTAGGATTTCGATCTATCATGCATTGTTTGCACAGTGGGTCACTTTTGTTTTGCTGAAGCTGATGCATATCTTGCTATGAAGGAAATTTATCTTGCTTGCGAAAGGCGACTTCTACAGTACTGTCCACTGTTTAAGACTGAATGGAAATGTCATGTCATTTGAAAATATTACTCCAATCATGGAGAGAGAGAGAGAGGAGAAGAGAAGAGAGTGAGAGAAAGAGCATAATTTCACTGGTAGCATCCAACCATCATGATCACCGCCACCATCACCACAGACAACTGTCTGCACATGCATATACAAATTATGCTTCACTACCCACAGGTCGAACAAGATTCTTCTGAAGACCCCCCTTAACCACGCTCAACCTTCAACTCCACCACCGGAATCACATATACTGAGAAGCAGAAATAGCATAAAAAAATCATGCACAAAAATACCATTTGTTAGTTATTTAACTGGAAACTTGGTAATAACTTAAAACAAACCAAATCTGCGTTAGAAAATTTGATTGAAAAGGGCATGTGTGAACAGAAAAAAAAAACGACCTGAATCAAATTCATAAACAACTGTCAAACGTGATTATTGCACAGCATAACCATCTTTCAAAAGAGATGATTCTGTCATATATCTGGTGTATCCACCACTGGCAGCTACACACGCTCGAAGACGCCGAGGTATGGACTGCACGAGACGTCAGATCTGCACCTGCTGGATGCTGACCCAGTGATACTGAAGAACGGCGATCAGTTCACCTCTCGTCTGGGGCTTCGGCTGATGCTGCTCCACTCTCCTGCTGAGTGCGTCCCAAAGGTGCTCAATGCAGTTCATGTCAGGTGATAGGGATGGCCAGGCCATCACCTCCACTCCATTCTGCTGCAGACAGTGACGGGTCATCCGGGCACTGTGAGGTGTAGCATTATCATGCTAGAACACAAATCTGAGAGTCGTCTACCATGGTGATCCAGGAGTGGAAGCAGGACAGGCTGGAGAACGTGGTTCACGTAACGCTGTGCCGTGATGTTGCCATCGATCACCACGAGCTAGGATCTTAAGTTGGCGTTGATTCGAGCTGCCTAACACAAAAATCATGATATGTTCTCCTCGTCTCCTGTAAATTCTGATTCTCCCATCAGCGTGGCTCATGTAAAAACGTGACTCGTCAGAGATGACATTCCTCCATGCTCGTCTTCCCAGGAACGCACCATTTGCTGCCCAATGGCGCCGGGCCTGCCTGCCTGTCTCTGTCAGTCAATACAGGGCCAATGTAGTGCCTGTGACATGTGACAGGCGTCGTCTGACGGTGCGGCTGCTGATGGGTCCCCCACGCTCCCCCAAAGTTGCTCTAACGGTGGCAGCAGCAGTCAGGAATCGGTTCTTGAGGTGGGAAGAGCGAACGGCTCGATCTTGTCTCTGAGTTCATCACTTGAGGTGCGCCTGGTGGAGGACGGTCAGAAACTGACAAGGTGGCTGCCAAGCGCTGTTGTTGGCGGTAGATAATGGTGTGGTGGGCGTTCATGGCTCTTGCCATCTGCCCTCAGCATCCCAACAGCGTGGTTTCGCTGGGTTGTTGTCTAGCCGTGTCATTTTCTTGCAGTGTGATAAAATCATTCTGGTTGCGGCATTCTATGGGGTTAAGCTGTGTGTTTATTACATGAAAAGAAAGCGACGCAATATTCACTCTGAACTGAGTTGTCGCCCAGTTTGGCTTTTTGCTTCTAGCGCTATGTCTGTTCGCTGGCACGTGCTTCATGAGAAAAACGTCGCTGTGGAAAGGTGGGTCACACTCCCACCAACTGAGGAACGGGTCATAAAAGGAGCAACAAATCAAACTTTTCCTGTGGAACTTGTGTGCATTATGTGCGGAATTATGCCTCTCAGCATATTACATATCACCACCTAAACTGTAGTGACGACGACCCGTTCGCTGGACCTGTAATGATCGAAAAGCATTCATCCACAATGAGCCACTGAAATGGGTGTCTCTAAGGGCGGCGTCAAATAGTGTCTTGGTCTGTGCCTTCTCTTGGTATTACTTACTATCACTGTCCGCTCCAGGTCTTCCTCGACTGGGCAGTCTCATCTTTTTTGTGCCGTTCAGTCAGCTAAGTGATGTTCGTCTCTACAATATGAAACACTAACACCCACAGCTTAAAACATCACAGTGGTACTTGGATAACATTTATATTAAATCAAGCCGTCAGAAATTCCGAGCACAAAGATGATCATTGGTTACTTTTCTTTTACGTGTTATTTGATTCTTGTGAAGAGCTGGTGAAGCCTGATCTTTACATCCCTGACAGAAGCATACCAAGGAAGACCAAAAAAGTTGCATAGTACAGTGTCAAAACCTTCGAGCGCTCAACTGTCAATTTGCTTGGACAGTGGGTGCCATCTTTCGCTGAAACCGATACAGAACTAGCTCCATACAGTATCTATCTAGCCTGCCAATGGCAACATCTACAATTACACGTTGCTTGTTTTGTTGCTCTAAAAATTTTGTTATCCTGCTGTTTCCCATCAGTTCCTAACAAATGAAAATAATGGCGAAGCTTTTGTTGTGGCAGACACGAACAAGGCACCACATCTCTATAATTACTCTCAGTAGCTTTTACTGACCGAATCGCTTGAGGTTTATCACTCTGTTTTACATCAGTCTCTTCGCCAGATATAACTTTTATTGTTTAAAGGATTGTCTCAGAGGAACATAGCTGATGCCTTAAAATCTTCGTTACCAACTTTCACAGTAAACGGTCTCCGTTCTAACAGTGGTTCATGGTTGTAACATGTTCACCTCCTCCCTTACTCTAACATTCTATCTCTCTGAGTCTCACCCTTTCTCTCTTTTCCCATCTCTCTTTCTCAAGTGCTTATACTTTGTATAAAACACAAGAACCTTCACCCTCAGTGTATTTACTTCAGGAAGGTAGAGAGTCACTGACCGTCGCGTACTATAGAGTGGAAATATAAGAAAACCTATCATTCTGAAAATTTTATCCTACTCAAGGAGGGAGGGAGGAGCGCGACAGAGAGAGAGAGAGAGAGAGAGAGAGAGAGAGAGAGAGAGAGAGAGGAGGAAAGAAGGGATGGAAATCGAGGTTGCGAGGGAGGAGTGGGGGGAGAGAGATGGAGAGGAACAGGGACAGAGAGGGAGAGAGAGACACGGACAGACAGACTGAAGACGACGAGGAGGGAGAGAGAAAGAGAGAAGAAAGGAGGGAAATCGAGGGTAGCGAGAGAAGAGAAGAGAGGAGGAGGAGAGGAGGAGAGAGAGAGAGAGAGAGAGAGAGAGAGAGAGAGAGAGAGAGAGAGAGAGAGAGAGAGAGAGAGAATTCACTTCAAACGGAAAACCGATGAATTTCCAATCAGTCTTCATGATTACTTGCACTTTACACCATGCTGGCAACTCGGTCCTTTCCCCGCAATCAACCCCATTCTCTGTACTGTCAAACCCATTCTGTGAAGTCCCGCACAATGGAAAGCTTAAGGCGTCAGACCATACCAGTCCTAGTCGATGACTGCGTGAAGGGGATAGAGAAGCTATTTCTTCGTGTCAGTATACAACACATATCGATCCTTTTTTTTCAACATCTACGCCAGCAAAGTCACAAGTCCCGGGGAACAAGACAAAAGCTACCGTGCTATGAAAGCTACAGCCTTCATTCCAGAGGCAGACGGTAAATCTCTCTCTCTGTCTCTCTGTCTCTGTCTCTCTCTCTCTCTCTCTCTCTCTCTCTCTCTCTCTCTATATATATATATATATATATATGAACATATGTATATACGTGTTTGCACTGCGCATGTATGCATGAACTGAGTGTGCGTCTGTTCGTGTGTTTGCAAACCGATACTTGTGTCGGATCCTGTACAAATGCTGGTGGTGGAGAATGGCACACATCTACGTTCACGTAACGCTTCTGCATTTGAGTAATTTTCAAAGTTTTTAAGTTTAAGAGTTTGTGATTACAGACAGTAAAACAGAACATCCTGTTCAATGTCAAAATTTTGTGGGCAGTCTACACATACCCTATTCTATTAAGAAATACAGAGAATTAACAGAAAAAGGGTAACTATCCTTTGGGTTTACCTGAGTAATAGCGACGCCAGCCTGCTGGCAAAACTTGCCATAAACCCTTTTGATCATTTGTGTGCTGAGAAATTTTCCTAGCTAGCCACTCATGTCGCTAGTCACCTTTATTTTGTTACTGGAAGAGAGATCTTTCCATCCTCTGAATGGATTTATGTAAAGTATTTTCACTTCATGGCGTCTCCTAAAGATCGTTCATCTTCATAATATCCAGGAAAAAACAGCGTTAGTTACGGTATTTGTTTCATATATCCCAAACCCTTTAAATGAAAAGGAGGGGAGGGGAAGGACAGACATCGAGAAAATATGGTAAAGAAGAAGCAAAAAAACGCTGACTAGGCAAATATACGAGAATAACCAAGAAGACTGAAAGCGACAGCTAGCATTGGTATTTGTAGCGGTGCAAAGGCCGTCACCATAGCTCCACCACAGCCATTACATGCCACACACAAGAGAATGGGCCCAACCGCTGCTGTCTAGATTCCTATCAGCTTCTTTTGGTGCGTTATGCTAGCCTCTTTCTGTCAAACCAGTCTATCACGGGAGAAAGTATGCCACCACCCACATTGCCTATTATGAGATTCTGATGTTAAGGATGTTATCTGGAGAGAGGCAACGATCAAAGAGGACGGTGCCTGAGCGAGACGCTCAAAAGGACAACTCTACAGCGGGCATTTGATAGCATCTTGGTCAGTGCCCCCATCTTGTCACGTTTTGCCTGTACCGACCCTGGGACTGTCGTGCCTTTTTCCTGTTGCACTTTCAGCTAGTCTATGGGGTATTCTGAACCCTGTTCAACTCTATCTCCCTATAATAACCGAAACTAATACACGCAGCAAATAAGAACAGAAGAAAGAACGGATTTATTTGGCAGATCTGTCAGGCACGTTTTCTCCCGAGTCAGAAAACACCCTGCCATAATCACGCCGTGAATATCAACGAACAACTCGTGGATTTTATTTTCTGCACTTGCGCAAAATCTTTCTCGGTCATACTACAGCTGAGCAATAATATTATGTTTGCAGCTTGTTTTCTTCTTAATTCAGTTCAAATTGGTCTTAAATCAGGTGCAACTCTAATACTCCACATGTCTTTAAATCCCTCTTCACGTTAAAAACTGTTATCAAAGCACAGTCTTTTTATTCTAATTGACAAAATCTCGGGATCTGAAGTGACTGCGCCCGTTCTCCTTGCAGATTAAGTCATCCCATTTTACGTTATATGCCAAAACAACAGATCTACAAATAGAATACTGAAAATTCGAAAGAAAAATGGTCAGATATTCGAAAATATTTACTACTAAGAACAGAGGGAAGTGGAATGTTTGTAAACAATATAGAACACAAAAGTCCTTTTCGCAGTAACCATCAATATAAAGTCGCTTCACTCGTAAGTCATGCCGCAGCATAAATATCCTAACCAATCCACAAGGGACATTCATGTGGGCGCCTTACGCTCACAGCTGGCCATAAGCCAACAGCAATGCACACTCCCTGGCGGGTGTAGCCTACTTCGTTTCCATCTCCGCGCGCATGGCACGTGTAGTCTATCACAGGGCCAATATCAGCTAGCACTCGATTTCAGCAGATTTCCCAGACATGGAAAGACGCTGTTTATCGCAATTCCCGGCATGTAGCATCTTATCATGTATTAGACTCAAAGAAAATTTGAGTGTACTTACCCCAACAGTCTCCTTTCCGTTCTCCTCCATCTGGAACCCGTGAGCAGCAGCACAGAAAAACAGCAACAACAAAAGGTGCAGCCCGCACGTTGATGTAATGGACTTGACCAGGGATAGTGCGGACTGAGGCGCTGACCCAGCTTTCTCTGAACGCGCGAAAAACAGGCAATGCTATGGTAGGCATTTCATTCATTGGTAAAGGGAGAGTGCATTGCTGCGTTTAATTACAAAAATCTTGTTTTCTTTCTAATTATCCTTTCTTTTGCAGTGGATTCCGTACTCAGTGGATTAATTATAATACGCATGTTTGTGCTTAATCGACAAAAAAGCCGAAAATATACGCAAAATGCTGTATTTGGGACTTCTGTGAGGATAGGGCTCTGCTGTGAGCGTAGGGCGCCCACAGACGTCACTTTTACTTCCATCTCCCATATTCAAAATAGCGTTAGAAAAATTCCTCTCTTTCTGCTTCTCACCGGCTACACTCTCTTTGATGTATAACTGCCAACAGCAGAACCCAAGTGCATGTATGAAGGATCTAAGCTAGTTTTTATTTTTCGTTACTGAAGCAAGCCGACCACACGGGGTCTTTTCAGGGATGTCAAACACATACAGGAGAACAGGTCATATTCCGCAAACTGGTGCATGCTAAAAATCGATAAACAGTGAAAACAACACACAATTAACGACATGACAAACGAAGTACTGACCTTCCAAAACCAGACAGGAGTAGGCAACGGTGAGACCACCTGACATTCCGCGGTCATCGGTCACTGACTGAAAAGGGAAAAAAAATGATAAAAAAAAACATTCAAAGGTCAAAAAAGCCACATTAAAGGGTCACATGGGCGAATAGATACTGTAGAATGGACAGCGAGTGTGTTTACTACTCTGCATCCTGTGTACAATATTCACTACCTATTCACTAGGTTACAACTAAAATGCTCTCATGACATGAACTGTGACTGAACAAAAAAATGTCAAAGGAGTCCAGAACAAAGACATGAAAACGGTCCATGAAGACTGAATAACACAAGACGACAGAAAAGGACACTTTTAAAAAGACTGCATTCACCCAGGAATATCTTACACGTCGAGAGTACAATGACACATGAGCTGATTATAATTTATGCTGCAACTGATAAATACATATGAGAGAAAAGAAAGATCGAGAATTACACGAGAGAGAGAGAGAGAGAGAGAGAGAGAGAGAGGGGAGGAGAGAGAGAGAGAAGAGAGGGAGAGAGGGAGAGGGAGGGAGGGAGGGAGGGAGAGGAGAAAAAAAAAAAAATCATTTCCAATAGTAGGTTACCAACTGTGTTGCACGCCGTTTTGACATGACCCCCCCCCCCCCCCCCCCCCCCCCCGCCAAACTCGGATTAACAAATGTGCGGAAACGAACGAAGAAAAAAAAAGAAGAAAAACAACATGGATGACAAAAAAACAAGAGCATGACTAACAAGCGTGAAACAAAAACACAGATTGGCAGGCAAAAAGAAACAAGCAGCCGGAGACGGAGTAAACAATCATGGTCCCTGGTAGCGCCCAACCATCAGTGTATATTACCACCATCACCAACTACTGTTTGCACAAGCACAGACAAACCGTGCCCCACTACCCACAGATCGAGGTCAGATTCTTCAGAGAAGTGCCTCACTAATCTCTCCCAGTCTACACCTAGATCACGCTACCACAGGAGATCACCTATCACCAATCAAATTGTTGACGAGGTCGTGGTGGCGACGACCCCGTTTGTAGGAAGTGTAACGATCAAAGAATCTGTCGTAGAAAAGGATGACCCTCGGGGTGGCTTTAAACGTTCTCTCCCCCCCCCCCCCCCCCCCCCCCCCCCCCCCCTACCCCACCTTTTTTTTCTAACAGTCATGTGTTTATTCCTTCAAGACTTTTCTCAGCTGATCTGTATCTCCTTTTCTGCAGTACAATCAGCAATGTGATAATCGTGTTTTTCTTTCCATCTCTCAGTTTGCCTACATACATGACACACTAACAGACTGCAGCACAACACGCCAGAGTCCCACAAATACTTGTGGACATAACTTTTTAAAAGATCATCAGAAAATCTAACCACAAAGATACAATGGTCACTTTTTCTAAGGGGCAGCTGTGTACCCTAAAACTTTATAAGCTCCAAAAAAGTTTGGCAAGTTATTCCCTTGATCCTTTTCTTCCCTGAAATATGCTGCTTAGCTGGATTTTAAAAAGCAGACCGAAAATAAAGTTCAACAGTGTGGTTTTCTGTCTGTGGGCCTACTCAGATTAGTCTGATTAGAGAGTGTGTGAGAACTGACCTGGGGTATCCCCATATCTTACAGTAATGAATATTTATCTCGTTCTCCATGATCAACTTCTGCTCTAGGCTATTCTGCTATTATTAAGTTTTGCATTCTTCCTGATTTTGTTTCCATTTTTGATCAATGGAAATAAATGGGCGATACTCTTCTAATGAAAGACACTACGCGCACCATACATTTATAAATATATCTGCTTTTGTGATGGAAGCCGTTTTAACAGTCTGATTGCCTTATTTATGTTTGATCCCAGTTACGTAGTTAAAAAGACTGCCCCTAGGTTCTTATTTCTGGTCCTCTGTATCCGCGCTTCGTAGACACGGCTGATCTTTTAAATCATCCATCTAAAGAAGCACCTTTCTTGGTAAGAATACTTTCCGTGGGTTGTGGCTCCTATTGCAATTCCTCTCTCTCTCTCTCTCTCTCTCTCTCTCTCTCTCTCTCTCTCTCTCTCTCTCTCTCTCTTCAAACTTACTACGTTTTAAAAACTGATTCACTTAGGCGTAAACTGTGTATGTGGTCTCGGTTTATATACTGCTGAAGGAAAAGCACATTGATACCTCATAAAGTCGAATAAATATGTCAGAATATAGCTTATTTCTGAAAGCATAGCTCTAATCATGGGAGACAGAGAGAGAGAGAGCGAGCGAGCGAGCGAGCGAGAGAGAGAGAGAGAGAGAGAGAGAGAGAGAGAGAGAGGGGGGGGGGGGCTTATTGTTATTCTGTATCGATATCATTAGTTGCAAATTTTCACCATGCTGGCGGCACGAACCTTTTCATGCGATCAACCCGTTCACTGCGCTAATATTAGCAATGAGCTCCATTTTCGACTTTGAAGTCCCACAGTACGCCAAGTTAGTCACAGTGCAATTGCCTGACGTGAAAGAGGGGAGTGAATAAGAGGGGAAAGTGGTCAGGGGGCAGCTGGGGGGAATTAGCCGCTATTTCTGGTCTCTGAATAAAAAGGCACCTATCGATCCTTCTTTTTGCTCTATAGACCAGTAACTTGTGACGTCAATGGTGGGCAAACACAAGACGGACATGGATCGACTGAGCTGTATGGAAATCATATCCTTCAGGAGGCTGACGGTAACAATCTCTCTCTCTCTCTCTCTCTCTCTCTCTCTCTCTCTCTCTCTCTCTGTGCGTGCGTGCGTGCGTGCGTGCGTGTGTTCGTGCGTGCGTGAGTGCGTGCTTGCGTATGTGTACAAGCACTTTGTTTTTTTGTAAATGAGAAGACGGCGAACAGGATGCGTCAGCATAGGAGTTATGTTTTGTGTTTAATAATAATAATAATAACAATAATGAATACTTATATAGCGCCTATTCTCAGCTAGAGACCAAGCTCTAAGCGCTTTACAATCCACACTCGTTTACACAACGGGCTGCCTACTTGGGTAGTGCCGACTGAAGAGCTGCCAGCTGTCGCTTCATTCAGTCGTTTCCCGTGTCATCCAGTCAGTATCGTTCAATATCGGTCACTCGTTTTCCTTACTTCCTTCATTCTTTCCATTTTTCACGCAGGGTGCATGTTATGTGTAACGTGTCATCCATACCAACGGCCAAACTGGCATTCTCTTCCGAAAGTTGGTGATGGGATTTTACGTGTGTGGAAGATGTTATGCGTGCGTTCACACACGGAACCTCGGTTTACAGTCTCATTCGAAGGACTGTATGGGAAATGGAGTCAGAACCAATGTTAACTCCGAGGGAAAAATCCCCCTGTACCGAAACGCCCTGGCGGAGGTTCGAACCCGCAACCCCAGGATCACCAGGATACGAGTCCGGCGCTCTACCAACTGAGCTATTCCGGCCCCTTAGTGCTTAGAATACATAATTACAAAATATTGTGGGTCAGAAATCTTGTGAACTGACAAAATTGTGACTTTTACCCAAATACAATTCTGTTAAGACAACAAAAACAAAATAGATCGTTACCTTACGTGTGCTTGTATGGATGAGTCATAACATATGCTGTGAGCCTGAAAATCTTGTGCGGTACCAAAGTCGAAATGCCCGTTCCTCTTTAGATGGCCATAAGGGGGAGGGAGGGGAGGGGAGGGAGGGAGGAGAGAGAGAGAGAGAGAGAGAGAGAGAGAGAGAGAGAGAGAGAGTCATTTGTGTCTCGAGTTAGTCGACGGTCGGCACAGTTTGTGTCTGCTTGGAGACAACCACTTATTTCTCGGTTACATGTTAAATTGTGACAAAAGAGAAATAGTAGTCAAACCGACTTAAGCAAACATACTCGAAAGGGTCACAAAGACTAAGAAATTGTGGACAACAGCAAAGAAAGAAAGAAAGAAAAGAAGAGGCGGAGTAAAAGAAAAAGTGAGAGAACGGAGGGAATTAGTACCACCGAAATTTCAGAAGGTGACATGTCATTATTGATAGTGAAAGAACCTTCGGAATTTCTACGGAGACCAATGTCCACAGAATGGACCATGAAGACGGAAAGAGTCAAGACAACTGAAAGAAACCTCAAACGAGCCAGACACACAGAGTGACAGAACAGGGAATACTTTTATTCTGACTATGATTAGTGCGTGACGTACTTCGTATTCTGGCTAAAAAAAATTCTATTCTCTCAATCTATGACTTAACAAGAAACTTGTAATGTTGGTATTGTGAACACAACGTTTCCACACTTTCTTTCAGATGTAGTCAGCGATAAGCTTCAGTGTGTAATCAGAAACGGGCAGTCTATCAGAATGTACACATTCTGTTTTGTCACACGAAGTATGTGGATCATCAAATTAAAAGAGAAAAAAAAAATTCACAGATTCTAGAAAACATGTACTTGAGAGTGCTAGCCACTGTCCTTGTTGCATACCACTGAAATCAATCTGTAAGTTGTAAGTCTATGTTGTCTATTGATCCACCTAGTTATGTGTGGAATATATACTCGGCGTCACGAATAACAGACCTAAAAAACAAAAGTGTCTTTTTCATTAATTTCACAAGACAATCTGTTCACTTCTGGATGGCTTTTTTAATAACTGAGAAAATCAAACGTCATGTTTGACTAATCTGTGCAGCTTTTTGATGCCATTCCAAATCAAAAAGTCAATGTTGCGTGTAACCGCCTCATAAATCACTGCAGTCCTGCCATCCTTTTCACACAGAGCGTAGAAATCATTACAATACATGCGAGGACGGCATGGTCACTCCACGTGTGGACAAAGACCAGCTTTAAGATCGAGGCCGTAAGTTCGGTGGAAACATTTCCAAAGCACTGGAAACATTGCTGACCTATCTCGACGTGCTCGTCCCTGAATTAATTGTTTTTATCATCATGGCCAACAGACCACACGAGGCCTTCTCAGAGCTGTCGGGCGACCAGACGGAAATGGGTCACATTCTAAATTGGTAAGATCATGAAAAACTGAATCCTGAAAGACGAATAAACAACAAAATCAATTCAGCATTTGGTAGATAATTTCTGACGATCTTACAGCCAACAAGACCAAGTCTTCTTCTGACAGAGCCAGCATACAGTAGGAAATGTAGTACCTTAGCGAAAAAATACGTTTTATAAAGCCATGCTGGACAAAAGACACACCAAAATGGACAACCGATGTTCGCTCTGGACTGTACATGTGGGCAGAGCCTTCATGAACTAGTCGATAAACAACAAAAGCTGTCATGTCATAGTGACCGGAAGTATGTGGATTGAGTTCCAAGAACTGGGATAGGGGGATGGTCAATTTTAGCAGACCAGCAATACAGTCGATACAAGAAAAACAAAGATAAAAAAAAAATGCCGAGTCACGGAGTCAGGGCGAGTGACACAAAAACTGAAGTTAGCAGTACAGAACTTCCAGAGGGCTGGGGATCTGTTTGTACTGAAAAAGCTTCCAGCACCCCCACTACCCTGAATTTCCACTCCTCGATAAAACTTCACTGTTCTTTCTCATAAGAAAGGGAAAAATGGAACAAATGAAACTAGCACTAGTAGCAGCATTCTGAACTGCAGAACGTTAGTTATGTTGTAGTCAGCTATGCGGCTACAAAAAAAAAATCGTAGAAATCACGTACTGGAAGAATGATACTCTTTCACCTGGTCACTTTGCTTTGAAGGAACCCATCAAATTTGCCCCCCCCCCCCCCCCCCCCCCCCCCCCCCACACACACACACACCCGTCGTTCCGTTCTCGTCCCCCTTCAGAAATGAAAGGCATCGTTGTACTGCATTTGCGTTACCAATATCTGCAACCAGTGTGTGAAATGAAGTGAACAATTATTCATTTCACTGAAGTATGCTTGTGTGGTCTATACTTGCTTTCTCTCAATACCTGTGCGCGCGCGCGCGCGCGCGCGCGTGTGTGTGTGTGTGTGTGTGTGTGCGCGCGCGCGCGCGCGCGTGCGTAAGAGAGAGGGAGAGGGGGGGGGGGGGGGGGGGGGGGAGAGCGCAGAATACCTCTGACGGAAACCGTGTACAGAGCTGGTCAAAAAACAATGTATAGCCTCGTGTTTACACGGCTCTGTCAATATTTTGTTACTGACGTGAGATCGCATCACAATACAGCAGTTCCATGGCTTCACTGGGCGATTTTTAAAACCTCGATTTTATGCTCATTTCATTACACATAGGTTTGGTAACTGTGAATACTAACACTTTATTTGCATCTTTCGATAGCAACGAACTTGCCTTTTGATTTGACATCCCTTTACAGACCACATACAGACGCTCATAGGTACAGTCTGTAACTGCTAATTTTGTTTTCTTTAGCGTTTTAAATTTGTGTCCCTTTCAAGCACTTCTTTACAGAAGTTCAAATACGCTGTCTGTAACCGCCATACACTGCTATGGTTTTTAGCCTTTTAACTTTGTAACACTTCCAAGGACTTCTTACGCTGTCTGTAATCGCCACACTGTAAACGCTATGGTGTTCAGCATTTAAACTGTGTACCTCTTTCAGGGACTTGTTACATAGTTCATATACGCTGTCTATAACCGCCATACTATCACTGCTATGGTTTTTAGCCTTATCCCTTTCAGGGACTCTTATATGCGTTGATGTAAACTGTCTGTAACTGCCATACTTTTTAGCCATTGGACTTGGTGTACCCTTTAGGGACATCTGAAGACGTTTACATATGCTCTCTGTGTCTGCTATGCTTCTCAGCCGTTTTTTCTTGGTGCCTCGTCAAGTACCCTGTACATACGCTTTCACAGGCTATTTATAACTGCCATGCTTCTTACCCTCTTAATTTGTACCCCTTAAGGACGAGTCAAAGACGTTCACAAAGGCTCTCTCTATTTGCCAGTTTCTCAGTCTTTCGACATGATGCCTCTATGTGAACCGCTCACAGGCGTTTATACACTTTGTGTGTAACTGCTTTGTTTCTTTTGCCCTTTAACTTGTGTCCCCTTTCAGGTCTACTTGCGCACGTTTTGTAAAAGCTGTCTTTAACGGCCATACTTTTTAACCTTTCAGCATAGTTACTGTCTCCTTTAAAGACCGCTTTTGAGATGTTCATGTACGCTGCGTGTAACTGCAATGCTTCTTCGCCTTTTAAGCCGATACTGGTGTCCCCTTTACGGTCCACTTACAGGCTTTAATGTACGCTGTCTGAAACTGCTATGTTTTTCAGCATTTTGAATTGGAGTCCCGTTTAGAAGCAGCTTGCTGACATTTATACAGGCATTCTTAACTGTTATGCATCTTCGCTTTTTAACCTTTTAACCCTTTAAAGGACTACTTACAGACGGTTATCCACGCTGTTTGCAACAGACGGTTATCCACGCTGTTTGCAACTGACATGTTTCTTCGCTTTTAAACATGGCCAGTACCTCCTCTAGAGGCCACTTACAGACGGATGTAAATACGCTTTCTGTGACAGTCAAGCTCCTAAGCCTTTTCACTCAAACAGTGTCCAAGTTAAGGACCGCTGGTAGACGTTTACATACGTTATCTCTGTCATACTTTTTAGCTTTTCAAGTTGATGTCGTCTTTACGGACCATTTACGGATGTATATTTATGCTGTCTGCGGGTGTATTGCTTTTTAGCGCGACACTTATGCCCTGCAAATAATGTAAATGCAAGAGCAAAACACAGGGTATTGAGGTAGGTGGAATGTTTCCATGGGAAGAGACCATGATCATGGCAAGAAACGAGTTCCAAGATGAAGATAGGGTCACATGAAAAAACTGAGTGTTTTCTATTTATAGAACACAAAATCGCTACATAAATGCGCACTGGAATCACTGTTAGTAGGCAATGTTTGAAAATGTGTGTCTTTGAATTTACTACTGGCATGATTGGATGTTTTCATTTATGTGAAAAACAGATAAAACAATGGTCCTTACATGTTCCAAGAGTGACGTACTTGAAAGATTTGGCTGTTATGTGGTCAGAAGTGAAGCAGGAGAGTAACTCTGCTTTTTCCAACCGACTGTAGCTCCGTTCTTTCCAAGGAAACAGACCTATATTTGCACAGACCTTATACAACCAAACATGTTATATGCAAACTATGACATAGCTTAATACCTAATTCACACTACCATTAAGTTTTTTTTGTACCATCATGTCACATCTGAAGTAACCAGATGAACATTGAATAGTTCCATGCCGGAGTACACAGACCACGCACACACACACACACACACACATGCACACTAACTCGGTTACACACAGGCGCGCACTTTAATCACATTGAAGATATAACAGGTGAAGACATGATGGTCTAGCACAAAAACACACTATACAGTCAGACAGACACACAGACACACTCTCCCTCCCTCTCTCTCTCTCTCTCTCTCACGCACGCAGGCACGCACGCGCGCGCGCGCGCGCGCGCACACACACACACACACACACACACACACACACACACACACACACACACACACACTACCACCATAAACAACGAAAAAACAAAACATGCAACTCCGCGACGCTTGAAATGTAAGATTGGCAGAATGGAAAATTAGCTTTTTAAAAAAAATATACACCACAATAGCAAGGACGGATGTCAGACCGGAAACCTACTCTGAAGACATAAGAAACTCATTTGTTATGACATCGACATACATTACATCAAAATGACGGATTTACGAGCCGAATGTATCTTCATGACTGCTTGCCTAAGCAAACAAAAACAAATCCCAGGATCTATTTACAAAGAAAAAAGAACCACCGGAAGAAAGTTTGCTTGTCGTGCTGTTTGATAAAACAACACTTTGTACACACATGGGCCATTCTGGTAATTAGTAGTCTGTGTGAGAGAGAGAGAGAGAGAGAGAGAGAGAGAGAGAGAGAGAGAGAGAGAGAGAGAGAGAGAGACGACAGACATAAAGACATAGAGGGAAATAAATGTCATATCCATCACCGCGGCTTAACAACTGGAGCACGATCGAACTGCTACCCCAAGAGATATTATGAGCCAGAAGAAGAGGAGATAGGATGGGGGGGAGAGGGCACGAGGAGGGACAGAATCGACCGCATGCGTGAGCTTGAGGGCCAGCGAGACAGAAAATGGGGGAAAAAAAAAACGAGGAGGGGAGAGGAGAAGCAGGGGGAGGGCGGGAAAGGAGAAGGGGGGAAGGGACAGAGAGAGAGGGAGGGAAAGAGGAAGAGAGAGTCAGAGAGGGAGACAGACTCATTTACTCACACACACACACACACACACACACACACACACACACACACACACACACACACACAGGGAGAAAGAGAGGCAGGCAGGCAGAGAGGCTGAGAGACAGATGTAGACAGATAATCAGAGAAAGACAGATAGACAGACACAGACGAACAGACACAGAGAGAGAGAGAGAGAGAGAGAGAGAGAGAGAGAGAGAGAGAGAGAGAGAGAGAATCGATTTTTCAGCAAGTGCAGTGGAACAATCCTCAGTGCACACACAGGCCGACAGCCCCCATTTAGACAGCAGCTGCAGCTTACCCAGGATCTCTGCTGGACCCGGAACAAAAACTGGACAGGCACACAGCCGAGGCGACCACCAACCTAACCTCCACCGATTCTTCTAGGTTCATATAGATGAAGGACCGTTATCGGAAGGCGCGTGTTCAATATTTCCGTTCTCGTTCGATCGCAACAACATTAAGAATAAACAAATCACAACATCGGTTAAAGAATGTATTGTTCTCCAAGCCAAGTTAGAATGTATTGTTCTCCAAGCCAAGTTATCACTATGATTCGATGTAAGTCTTCTGGATAATGATCGGCACTGCTGACCTGCTGAAAGTCAAACTGCCCACTTCAGTCGTCCATTTGTTTACAGCTTTGCCGACCACGAAGGCCGCTTGAGGGCTTCAAGCAAGTTAAAAAAAACGGCACTGTGCATGAGTTTGGATGTCAAGATTTAAATTCAAAACCATATCCTGAAAAAAAACAACTGATCGAAACGAAGTGTATCCACCATCCACGATTTAAACCAAGTTCAAATGAAAAACATTGAGCACCTTTAAGAACTAATATATCACACCAGGTGAAACATCACAGACTAAGATCTTTGAGGAACTGGCAGTAAAATATGTTCGTTGCATATATGCCTTCACTGGATAAGATCGTGAACGCCGAGTGGATTTCAAACGGCATGCAGCTTGAAGCATTTTCAGCCCTCAAAAAGAAATAACGTACAAGAGAGGTAGGACCAGTAAGTTACCTACGAAAGACCGTTCAGTACATTATCTGCACAATATCGTCAGGTGGGATCAGAACATTACCTGCAAGCACCATCCGAAGGAATAGTATGTTATCTACATAACACTGTCAGGTAGGACCGGTGCGTTATCTATGCAACACCGCTAGTTGGGACCAATGCGTCATCTACTAATACGGATAGGTAGGACCAGTACATTATGTACACAGCACTGTAAGGTGGGACCAGTGTCTCATCTGCATAACATCAGGTAGAACCAGTACGCAATCTACGCAACACAGTCAAGCAGGACCAGTATGTCATCTTCATAACATCAGTTAAGATAAGTGAATTATCTACACAACACAATTAGCTTGGACCAGCACGCAATCTACACACAACACAGTCGGTCGGGGACCACTACGTTGTCTACACAACACCGCTAGGTGAGACAAAGTGCGTCGTCTGCCCAGTACCGTTAATTTTTAATGGTTTCTGGAGACAGAATAATACTCCATCAGGACCATGCGGGTCGTAAAGAATTTGCCATTGGTTTTGTGTTCCATTTCTCTTATTACAGCTCTTAGGTTTTAACTTTCACTGTGATATTTGAAATCTGGGAAGAGAATGGACATTCCAAAGTTCTTGGACAGTAGCGTTCCTGGCGGGTTTGTTGGCGGTCTTTGCCCCGGCATCCAAGTGAGAACAATATATTATGATGGGCAAGGACTGAACTAACAGGGGATGGAGTGGAAACATGTTGCAGAAAGGAGGAGGGAGAACAAAGAGAAGTGCAGCACACTTTCCCATGGGGAAAGTATCGATCAGCACCCTACACCCTACCCTGCCCAGCAATCCATTTTCAGCGACAGTCCGCTCCTCAATGTCACTGTTCTGGTCACACTGGGATTACGCCACCCTCTCAACATACAGGAGAACACGGTGTTCAATCGGCAGCTCAAAAAAGTGGCAGCGAACGGAAATGGGGCCCGATGTGATGATGATCAAGAGCACTTGCGTTAGAACTCGACAACGTTCTCGGAAATGTGCCCAATCCCTCGTGTGTCTCCGAGGCACTTATGTTGCAGGGATGGGATAAGAAACCTGTCGTGCCCCGCTCCCCTCTCCAAAAAGCAGAATCAATTATAACTGAAGTTTCTACATTGTGACATGTATGAAGCCTATAAAATCGAATCCGTGCCAAACTTCTAGTAAAGCATAAAGACTGAAGATGACACAAACATAAAGACTGAAGATGACACAAACATCCTTCATGGGGATAGCATTCGTGCCTTTGAAATAAAATGAACCAACACTCTCCATCTTCCAGTCTTTCCCCTCTCTTCTCCGTCTGTGTGTCAACAGGACAAGTCGGGGCTAAAATTACGACCTGCCTGACAGCAGTCCATTTTCCTAAAGAACTGTGCAAAACCCCACGGCAGCATGTCACCGCACTCACCACTAATTCCACATCAAGCTTCGCCCAGCCGGGCCCACTCATGTGATCGGATCGGTGTGTCGTATATAATACTGTCGCCGTGGAATTGTATCGCAGCGATAGCATTTCACGTGAAATATTGTTGCAGCGACAATATGTTCTGGAAAAAAAAAAATTGTTGCGCGTCAACTTTTCACGAAAAATGTCCTATAGAATAGTGTAAGTGTCCATAAAATACTGTCGCTCGAAATTTTGCAACAGTTTTTTTGCGACAGGACACAGTGAAATATTGTAGTCAGTGAATGCTTTCGCTTGCGACACATTTTCACGTGAAATCTTACTGCTAGAGTTACCATTTCCTGTGAAATATGGTCGCAGCGTTAATATTTCACAGCTACGATTTTTTCTGCAAAGTGAAAAAACGTCGCCGGGGTTGAGCGTCAAATATCACACAAAACAATGCAGCCTGCCATGGAATAAAAAAATTGTCGCAAGTAATTTTTTAATCATAAATATTTTGACGAAACTGAAATTTCTATTCGCGCGCGCGCGCGCGCGCGCGCGCGCGCGCGTGTGTGTGTGTGTGTGTGTGTGTGTGTGTGTGTGTGTGTGTGTGTGTGTGTGTGTGTGTGTGTGTGTGTGAACGTGTGTGTGTGTGTGTGTGTGTGTGTGTGTGTGTGTGTGTGTGTGTGCGCGCGCGCGCGCGCGCGCGCGCTATGAAATGTGATTTTTTTACCAATATCGTAGGCCTAGGACATTCAGCACAACGAAGGTAGGGGAAGATTGGGTAAGTTAGAACCCCTAAGAAATGCAGCCCCACCTCCTTCACTAATTTTACTTCACTCAAGGTTAATTATTTGTAAAGCTTACAATAAGAGCTTCATATAGTACAGCCATCAAATGGCATTCTTATTTCAAAAAGTTATACATAAGAAATCATGAAATTCTTAAAGAAAAGGAAGCCCACGATACACATCATTTCGGGTTAAATGGATCAGGGAGTGGTAAATATTGGGCCATGGGCCTATATTAACCGACACGCATTATTCATAAACCCAAACCAATCTTGTTTGTCTGCTGGCCATATAAGATGTGTCAGCTTGTTCGATAATCCATTTAAAGGCACCTACGGTCTCAACACATTCATAAACTAAACTTAAAGACTAAATGATTATCCTTAATTGTCAGAACAGAAGCACAAATATAATAGAGTCTAAAAGCTAATACAAGCCAAATCGCAGAAGAACAGTTTTAGTTGTCTTGCTTTAATTGCAGTGCTTCTAAGACACTTAAAATCACGAATTTACAAACGAGTCAAAGTAACCCAAAAGTTATCAAAGTAACCCAAAAGTTATCAGAGGCCATAATGCAGAGCTTCAGGCATCATTTGGCTTTGTTTTACTGCTGCAGTCCTTTCAAGGCATTCCAAGCTCCAAGGAAGCCGTGATTTGAAATTAATTAACATAGTATTTGGTTTACTTGGTTGAAAGGATCATCCATTTCTCTTCTAAGCTTTTATCTAGTTTAATGACATAAACAACGCAGAAAAAAAAAAAGCAGAACGCAACGTTCAAAACGGGTTTTCTTTCATTACGGTCGTTTTAAGGCCCCTAAGGCTAAATATAATCATGTTCAAAATGTGAAACATAACACATTGATATGAATTATCTTTTGTTTTGGATGGCTTCTTTTAAAAAAGACAAACGAATTTAGTTCGAAAACAAAAAGAAACATTCAAAAGCACCATCAATATTTGGATATGTTTGTCTTAAAAAAAAAACACAAACGAATATAGTTCGAAAACAAAAAGAAACATTCAAAGCACCATCAATATTTGGATGTTTGTCTTTTAAAAAAGACAAACGAATACAGTTCGAAAACAAAAAGAACACATTCAAAGCACCATCAATATTTGGATATGTTTGTTCTAAACAAGTGGATGTCACACACACACACACACACACACACACACACACTGCTGACGAAGCTGGATCTTGAACCTCTGAAGTCTTGCGGTAGAAAGAAAGAACCGAAATTTTTAAAAGATGAAGTTTCTTTTGACCAAGATCAAAGGCATGTGTTCGTTTTGTGATGCCGCGAAGTTAAGAAGTAAAAAGGTCACACAGTCCAATAAGGTCGAAGCGGTTAACAGATAATAACGCAAATTTCTCAAATATCACTGACATAATTATTTCTCTTTGTTTGTTGTACACTATTTAGGCCTATCAATAATGAGCAGTCCAAAAGCTGCAACTTTGTAAAAAGTATACTATAATGCCATGGAACCACTGCACATCATTTTTTTTTTTTATTTTTTTTTTCTTCTTTAAAATAAGATCCAAATCAGAAATTCGGAGACATTTTGAGATAGAAGGAACGGAGTTTTAAGAGTTGGGTGTAGCATGTAATGAATTAGGATATCCATAATATGATAGTGCGGCTATTATACGATTTCTCGTTTCTCGTTGTCTTCCCATGACTATCCTTATGTCTTCCCATGACTATCCATATTGACATTCACATAGCCCTGTCACCCTCTTATGTAATATTTTGGGGATAACTATCCATATTGACATTCACATAGCCCTGTCACCCTTTCATGTAATAGTATGGGGATAATTATATGATTTGTTCCCTCGGCTTTGACCTCCTCTCATCCATCTCTGATCTATCATACCTTCTTCAACGGTTTGTGTCCCTCCTGTACTGTAAGGGAGTGCATGAGTAAGGAAATGTATGTGTGTGTGAGTTTGTATGCGTGTGTGCCCATGCATTCGTGTGTACATGCGTGTGTGCGTAGTCTCTCTCTCTCTCTCTCTCTCTCTCTCTCTCTCTCTCTCTCTCTCACACACACACACACACACACACACACACACACACACACACACACACACACGGAACACGTAAACACGCAAGCGCGGGCATACACAAACAGACTCAAAACACGCACATACACTTCTACAAAGAGATTATTGTGTAACTTGCAGGGTTTTTGTGTGGAGAAGTCTTAAGGGTTCAATTCAATTGTCTAGGGGAAAGAGTATTGTCCCACGAGAAGATGTTCAGAGTGACAGCTGACACGGGGGTATCCTAGGGGGGGGGGGGGGGAGAGAGGGGGGGGGGGGGGGGGGAGAGAGAGAGAGAGAGAGAGAGAGAGAGAGAGAGAGAGAGAGAGAGAGAGAGAGATTGCGTGATTATGGACAAATGAATCACAGATATATTTCAGCATGAATGCAGTTGTTTCAGGTCCACACACACACACACACACACACACACACACACACACACACACACACACACACACACACACCGTCGCGCTCTCTCCACATACACGCACACATGCTTGCACGTCCAGAGAGAGAGAGAGAGAGAGAGAGAGAGAGAGAGAGAGAGAGAGAGAGGTGGGGGGGAGGGGGGGCGGAAAGGCAGAGACCAACTGACAGACAGTTTGATGGACAGAGTGAAACTAAAGAGAGTCAAACAGACAGAGGGAGGGCGATACACAGAGAGAATGAGCGAGAAAAACAGAGACAGAAAGATAGACCGACAGTCAAGCAGACACAAATAAAATCATAGACAGAAAGACAATGGGGCAACTGATACGTAAAACCATGAGAGAGGGAGGTTGGGGTAGAGGTGGGGCAGAGACCGAACATGCCTTCGACGTTTTTTTTCTTTACGGGAAATGCCGTCTCAGAGCGACAACTCTTCTACGGCAGCTATTTTTATTTATTTTATTTTTTTTTTTTTTTTTACATGAAATGCTGTTGCTGCGACATGATTTTATTTTTAGGCAACGACACGATTTTATGGACATTTCTCGTGAAATCCTGTCGCGCTACCAATTTTTTATGAAATTAAGTCGCTCAGCGATAATTTTTCATGAACCAGCTGCAGTATCTCCCGGGAAATACTGTCGATGCGACACGATTTTATGAGAGCGACAGTATTATATACGACACCCCGGCCCTCCATTCCAATCCGATCATCAGTGCAAACCCTGCCCCTCTGGGATGCTTTCGCATTCTGGAGTTGTCAGGCCATGACAAAGCCGATTCCTGGTGAAAATGGGCGGCGGAGGAAATTGTTGCACACCACCATCCAAGGTCGTTCGGGCTTCTCTCCATGGGAGGGTGGGGGTGGTGGACTCAAGGCAACTTATTCGCCGTGAGTGTGCACCCCGAGGCTATGACACAATCCGGAGATGCACTCATCTGACCACTGCTTTTTGATACCACAAAAATTATTCAACTGTCGTCAACCTGCAGCTTTTTTTCCTGTCGGTTCATTTGTGGCTTCCTTAAACACTGCAACACCGAGTTTTATTACGATGCAGTCGCAGTGCTAATACTCTACAATATCAATTTCAGATCGCGATGGGGTCTGCTATCACAGAATATGGTGCTGTAATGTTATTTCATTTCGGTGGCGTTCGTTCTGATTCAACACATGCAATATATCACCAGGTGAGACCCTCCCCCATACTCTCCTCACGTTACATTCACCCTTGTCCCACTCAGATCCCATTCCTTCAAACCACGGTGAAGGTCGCGGAGCCAGCCGAGTGTCAAATGCAACGGATCCGCGTCAGACTACTAGATTACTCGCATTCCTTGAGCTGAAGATTTGAAGTGCAGCAACCACATTTGTATCATTTTTTGAAGTGAGAATTCGACATGCTGAAACCAGATTTGTCTCATTCAGGTCAACTGGATTTGACGTGCAGCAACTTTATTTGCTTTACTTGTTAGTGGATTTCACGTGCAGAAACCACATTTGTTCCATTTCTCGATCAGAGGATTTCCCATACAGATGATTTGACATTTAGAAATCGAGTTTCCCTAATTTTTTGAACAGAGGGTTTGATGTATTGCATATCAGATGATCTGATGTGTTGCAATCGGATTTGCCTCATCTTTTGAACGAATGGATGATTCAATATCAATCAATCACATAGCATGAAGAGATATAATCTGTTGCAGTAAGACTGGCGTCGTATCTTAAACCAGGAATCTGACGTGCAACAACCAGATTTGCCTGATTGTTTGAAGGGAGGATTTGACATTCGGCAATCAGATTTGTTTTAATTTCTTGAAGAAAGCCTTTGGTGTTCTGCAATCAGATTTGTGTCATCTCTGGAACGAAGTATTTGACCTGCAGCAATCAGATTGGTCTCATTTCCTGAACAGAGATTCTGATGCAGCCTATAGCAGGCACATTTGCCCTAAATCTTGATCAGAAGATATACGCAGCAGTCGGATTTTGAGTCTCCGTACATTTCGCGTTATTTGTGGCAAATTGTTGGATTGCAACGTTCCGCGGTGTAACGTGGATCCCAATCCACTTCCCTAAAGTTATCTATCTATTGCATGCTCGCTCTCGCTCTCTTTTATCTGGCGTGCTTCCCATTCCCGATCTGACTGAACTTGTCAGTCTCGAGCCATGACATGCACGGACACTATTCGTGGCTTCAAAAGCCGTCCATCAATTCACATTCATTGCCCTTGTGAAGCGTGATAGAGCCAGAGTTAAGATCCAATCAGGTGGGAGAATAGGCAACATAAAACTGCCTGCAGTGTTCGCTCGCCTCTCAAGATGGCCAGAAATCTCCAGGTTCTGGGTTCGAGACACGCATCCGCCACGTATCTTCCCCAAAACCTCTCTCCCACACACACACACACACACACACACACACACACACCTTACTGTTCCTCCGTCCATCCCTTCTTTCCAATACATCATGAGCAGTGGAAGAAGAGTCCATAAAAACTAGAGCTCAGCACAGTATACCATCACAGTACAGAGCAATACAACATCAAAGAACACACTGAGGAACACCACAGCCAAAACAGTACAGCATACTAAAATAAAGAATATAACAGCACAGTGTAAAATACTTTAGTTAGCACAACACTATACGGAACAGTACAGCCGAATGTAAAATTATACGGCACTCAGCTGAATAGCAGAATGCAGTGCAGTAAGCTGCAGAACATACAGCAGAGTGCAGTGCAGTACACTACAGTGTATAACAGTACCGTACAACAGTACAGAAATTTACCAAGACTATACAGACCACTATAATATAGAATCATGTAAAGAATATGACAGTACATTACAGTACAGACCACTACAACACTAGGCAGTGCAACACACTACATTGCTCTACTGAAAAGATCATCACAGTACAATACAGAACATTACAAGATTGTAAAGGCCACGACAGTATAGAACAGTACAACACAGTACAGTTCACATCACTCCAGTGCAGTGCAGTGCAGATCACTCCAGGGCCAGAACACTCCAGCGAAGCACTGTAAAAGTCATATAGTGCATTACAGAACACTGCGAGGAAGCAAGGCCACTACTGTATAGAACAGTACGGCGCAGTGCCGAGCACTACAGAGCATTATAGTTCGGATCCCTACTGTGCAGTACAGTGCACACTATTCCAGTGCTTCACTGTAAAGATCGTAACACAGCAGTAGAACACTGCAGTTCATTATAGTGCAGATCGCTAAAGTAGGGTTTAGTGCAGAACACTCCAGTGCATCATTGCAAAAGTCGCTACAATACAGCGCAGAACATTACAAGACACTACAGGTCACTGCAATACGGAACAGTACGGCGCACTACAATACATTACGTTACAGATCATCACAGTACAGTACAGCGCAAAACGCTATCGTGCAGTACAGGAAAGGTCACTACCTAGCAGTACAGAACACTACAACACGGTACAGGTCACTACAGTATAGAACAGCAAGGCACAGCTCGGACACAACAGTACAGACCACCCCAGTACACCACAGTGCAGAGCACTACACGGTATAGACTATATACCATTTGACATATACCATTCATCAATATATAAGGTAGCCATTGCAACGGACTCCTATTCATATAAATCTTAAATAAATGTCAGCGAACCGCCCTGAGGTACGTGGACAAACGAGTCACAAGACAAACCACAAACGCGTTTCGACCTCTTAGGTCTTCTTCAGGTGCAACAGACATGAAACAAATAACGAAAATGCACTTAGCTTTGATCGCTTCTGTGTTAAGGCATGTGAATGGCATTCAACGCCTTCTTTCTTGCGCTGAACACAGAAGCGATCAAGCTAAGTGCATTTTCGTTATTTGTTTCATGTCTGTTGCACCTGAAGAAGACCTAAGAGGTCGAAACGCGTTGTGGTTTGTCTTGTACTCGTTTGTCCACGTTTCTCTGGGCGGTTCGCTGACATTTATTTAAGATTTTGTTTAGATTTCCGCCTGCAGTCGTTTCACTTTGCAACTAGATCCTATTCATATGTCAATCCTTCACATTGAAAACATTGGCGAAAACGTAACTCACGGATTTAAGAAGTTACAGAGTTGCACCCTATCCCCCCCAGTTACGGATGGTGTGCGGTGCGTGTTTTTGCTGTCTGACTCCTGTTCTCAAAAGTTTGGATGCGTGTAATAATTAGTCCCTACACACACCCACACCATACGCACATGGATAGCCAGGCAACACACGAGTTAAATTTTTTTTTCTTTATAATTATGCTGCCTGAACCATCAAAATATACATTCATGTGAACTGGTACAAATCAACATATGTCACTACATAGCATATAGATCAAGCTATCAATACATAGGAACTTCAATTATCAGATATCAGCGTTTATATTACATATCTTGATATCACTCACAGATCTCGCCGGCGCCGTCCACAGTGTCTCACATATACAGTCAACACACTCGGTTCCACAGTACTCAAGCCACAGTCTACAACACTAAAAGAACGCAAAGAAGGATAACCAAGGTCCACACACATAAGCACGGCTGTTCATAAACACAAACGACGAAGAAGAAGAAACATGTTCTCCACACAGCAAACACAATAAATTACATTGAACTATGAGAAGAAGAACCGCAGATTCACATTCACAAAGCACATTAATCCATAGCAGAAGAGCCGCAGATCCACAATGCAAAGCAATCCATAGAAGAAGAACCGCAGATTCACATTCACAAAGCACATTAATCCATAGCAGAAAGAACCGCAGATCCACAATGCAAAGCAATCCATAGAAGAAGAACTGCAGATTCACAAGGCACAGTAAACCATTGAATCCCCGGCGAACACGATTTCAGCAAAGTTCCATAGAACACAATAAACTTCGATTCGACGTGTAGTTGATCTAAAACAAAAATTAACTAACTTCTCCGTGTATTGATATTACAATGTTCACATCAATAAACCCAGCCCACCGACACACATGAGGTGGTACAATTAGCGCACGTAAATTTTTCTTGCAGGAGTTTTTAAGTCTTTCTCGGCGACACAGCCTTCACAACAACATTTTATAACAAATCAGTTTCCTGGTACATATTTCACTGGTACCGTCATCCAAAGTATCGCACATACACATTGAACATCGACGCACTACTGACTTAAAAGTCAGCCTCTCCACATAGTATCACTACGGAGAAAAACGACGATTTAAACAAAATAAAAAAAGCTGGACACCAAAGCCTCAGCCGTTAGTTCTTGCTCTCTCTTCTCGTCAATATTATTATTTTCGTCATGTTGAGGTTTTTGCGGTCTACTTAGCGTTGTATTTCCACACAGTCAAACGGATTGGAATGCGATAAGAACAGAAACGATCACATCAAATTGAAGTTACATCTCTCTCTCTCTCTCTCATTTTTTTTAAATGATGTTGCGTAATTGACTGGAAACGTCCCGAAAGTTGAAGGAAATGCAGAAACAATCAGCGGCACGTCGCATCGCACAGACACACTAAGCACGGTGCACAGTTTGTGTACACAGCTTTGGAAAGGCTTGTAAACCGCACATATGCAAAAATCAATATCATCATCTTTTATGTGAGATATTTGTCTTATGAAGTATAAAATATCAAGTAACAAACTTCCAGATTTCCCTCAATAAATAAGATTAGATTCATTCGTTCATTCTCTCTCTCTCTCTCTCTCTCTGCCTTTGCTCATTTCAACGGAGTAAATGTCTGTATGGTGGGGGTGGGGGGGGGGGGGGGGGGGGGGGGGGGGGGGGTCTTTTGTTATGATGTTAGTCACTGAGAGGTGAAGGAGTAGGGTTTTTTCTGTTTGTACCGTTGTTTAGACGGCTAGATCTATGTAAACATGCCCATTGCATGCTTATTCTTTTCCCTCAACCCACGTTTCCCGTATGACGTTTCAGACGGATTTTTGCTAAGCCTGGGGTCAAAATCTCCCAGTCTGCATTTGGCAAACAGTCCGAGTTTGAATAAATGCATAACGAATCCTAACGAAAGTTTACTGATAACAATGGTGAAATTTTGCATCTCTCTCTCTCTCTCTCTCTCTCTCTCTCTCTCAACAGCTCGAGTATATGAAATATTGCTGGCTGAGCAATACAAACAAACAAAAACAAGAAGAAGTCATTTGACACAATTACTCACCAGTTGAAGTTATTGGCCAGAAAATAAAACCACCTTGTTGGAAATTTGTCTGCTTTTACATTTCAGGTTTTGTTTCAGATTTAAAGTGTATTTCCTGCTAGCATAATAGTGTCTCACTTGCAATTATGTTTCCACAGTAGCCTAGCTTTCATAAGAAGCACAGCATGATTATTCATGGGATCCTGATCAAACATGAGACTGCATAGACGTGAACAGTTTTTTTCCAACCAATGTTTCCAGTATGGCATGCACAAGTTGGCGACACTGTACGCTTGAAATACATCTTGAGTCTTAGTTGAAAGACACTGAAACAAATCGCCTGAAAAAACATTTCTGCTGCAATGCATATAATGATGACGTCGGAGGAAGGTGTAACAAGCGCACCTCTGGTTTAACTCATTGATTAAAGAATGCATAGAGCTCTTGCTCTTCGTTGTGTCCACCTCAATCAGTGCACCAATACAAGTTTCACAATGAACAGTCGTTTTCAGTTTGTACACAACAAAGCCTGCAATGTAAGCAACAGTTTTCTGCGAGCACTGTGATAACTGAGAGGCTGAAGGAGAAAGATAACAATGGTCAGTGCAGTCATCATCCACTATCATGGTCTTTTGGTGAGAAATGTTTATGGCCCTTGCTGACGGAACACTCTCCGTTTCATTGCTAATGTAACTCTTTCTACTTGAAACATTTAACACAGGAACACATTGCAATGGCAGACAGTTACCCCGCAGGACTTCTTGAATTTCATCATGCATTAACAACTTTTTGTAGGCCCCAGAAAACTGTTTACAACTTGGATTTGTTGTTTCAGCCAAACTTGCTTCTGATTTTACCAAAGAACAACTCGATGTGATCCTGGCTAAATTTATAACTCAGCAAGAATGTAAGGTTGCCCTTCTGAATTAATGTTGAGTACAGTGCAGTTAAGCTGTTGATGCACAAAAGAAAGCCAGTAAATCCTGTTTTTCTGTTACTTGTTGTCATGGGTTTACCGTTTTTGCTTTCTGTCAAAGACAAAATATAATCTTTGGCTTTTGACAAAAAATCCAGTACTTTTTCAATGTTTTTTCTCACTGAGAGGCGTCTTCAGTTACATGCTTTTAAATTTCTGGAGTTCAAGATGTCAAAAAGAGCGTTGAAATTTTTTTTTTATAAAATTTATTGTCTCTTCACACCCTTCAAACTCTTCAAATCCTTCTTTCAGGCAAAAGGACAGGGATGTTGCAACAGATTCACTGAGAGTCTGTGCCGCAAGCTTCACATTCATTTTTTTTTTTTTGCCATTGAATATGGGCAGACCTCAATTTATTGCCAGTATGTAAGCCTTCGGCTTTCTTGAAGCTTTTCCAAAGAAACAACATACTGCCAATTTACAACACGTGAACCTGCCCACAAAGAACCTTTTGAACCCAACGTGTTTTGGACAAGTTTTAACATGTGACATGCATCAAGAAAAAAACACACAGGCTCATTTGTCACGGGATGAGAAAAAGAGCTGATAATTGTTCCATCACTGTTCACACAAACACCCAAAAGCCTCAACATTGCCAAGTTTGCAGCCTTACCATCACGACTGTAACACCCAGTGTCGTTAAGTCTGGTCAAACATTGTAACAACAAGTTTTTCCTCTCTTCGCCATTTAGCCGCCGTCGATGAAAAAAAAAAAACGCAACAGGTAGCTTCCAATTGCTGTTCAGACTTGTCAGCATAAAAACTAATGCTTCTTTGGCCAAAGGCAGAGTGTCATCGTCTAACTGAGTACCCATGTCAATATGCCCATAATACTGATTACCGTCAAAATCCACTTGCTGTCTTAAGGCCATTTCATCAAACGACAGGCAACAGACTACATGTTTTTCCTCTTCTTCTTCTCTTCTTGTACCCAGAGTTGTCAGGGCTGCAAATGAGTTTCAGTAAATCCAGGCTTACCATCCACAGCGCTAAACCACTTGGCAAGTGTGGATGGGTGAGGAAGGCAAGTATCAAATACTTTTCTGATATAGTTGTATGCCTTGGGCGAATAACAGTGAAGAGTGAGTGCAAAGCTTCTTAATTCAGGAGTGTATTTCTCTTTTAACGTTTTATCATCATATTTCTTAAGTTGACGTTTCAGTAAATCTGACACTCCACTGGCACAGGTTTCTAAAATATCCACACTGTTGGCACTCATCATTGATGCTTCCTGAGCTAATCTAGCACAGATTTTAGTTCAGCATTTTTCTTTGTCAATCGCCTC
>JADBJO010000885.1:86912-99412 GCA_016801955.1 Conus betulinus
TACTCAACACTAGGGGTGGATCAGCTCCTCTATGTTGTCAGCAGGGGTTCCAAGTGTTTTTGTCTTTTCCAGGGTAGAGAGGGGCGGCAGTGAGGCGTGGAGTGAGAAAGGGGAAAGCGTGTGAACGAGTGTGTGCATGGGGGTAGGGGTGGAAGAGATGGGAAAATAATAGCCTCACATGTAGGGAAAAAAATTGCTGGTAATAGGTGGGGGAAAGCAGACGTGTGTGTGTGTGTGTGTGTGTGTGTGTGTGTGTGTGTGTGTGTGTGTGTGTAGGTGTGTGCGTGCGTGTGCGAGCGCGCGCGCGTGCGTGCGTGCGTGTGTGTGTGTGTGTGTGTGTGTGTGTGTGTGTGTGTGTGTGTGTGTGTGTGTGTGTGTGTGTGTGTGTGAGAGAGAGAGAGAGAGAGAGAGAGAGAGAGAGAGAGAGAGAGAGAGAGAGAGAGATGGGTAGGGGAACCACGATAGTCAACTGACGGCAACCCTTGACTAATCGCAAGAAAACCACCACCCTGTCAAACAAACAGAGAGGGGCAAACCTTCAAGGGACGGAGAATGGGGATCAGCAAGGTGCGTGGTTAATTCACCTCTGGCTCTAATAAACTCAGCCCTGAAATTTCAATCAGAGGGGGCGGGGTCGGAGCGTGATTCTCCTTCTTTTCTTCCACTCTTTCGTTCTTTTGATCCCTCTCCTGATAACAATCTCAACGACAGTTCAATAACCTACAAAATACGTCGGATGCCGCATCAGATACTTCCCTTAACCGATGGGTCTTCTTTCCTCCTTCCCCTCTCGTCTTAACTGCGAGTCAATTACGGCTATGGCAGGGGTGGACCTGGCAGCCTGGCTAAGAAAACATGAAACTTTTTTGTTCCCTCCATCCTGTAATTCCAGTAACGTCTGTTGTTAGACACAAAAAAAAAAAAACAGAAAAAAAGAGGACTGCGCTTAGCACGTGAACAGCAGATCACTCCCCAAAAACAAAGCTGTCTTGCTGACAATAGCCTCTCGCAGAACATACAGTAAAACGAAACCATCTTTTGCCGATAAGAATAGCGATTTCAAACATCTGACACACGACACTAGACATATTTTGGTTCGTGCACCAAAGTAGAAAACATCTGGAGGTGTGGGTTTATAAAACACATTAATAGCAGCTTAAAAAGTACAATTCTTAAAATAAGCGCGGGAGAAAAACGGGATCAATCTTGTAAATCTTAACGAGAAAACAAAATTGACATTGATAACATATAATGCAAAACACCAGCAGAAAGCATTTTGATGTTTGAAAGAATACAGTCCGTCATCTTGGACACAAGAGAACACTGAAAAGCCTGCTTAAACTGTCAATGACAGGTCACATTTTGCTGTGACCCTCTCCTCTCCCTTTCTTTGACTGACTCATGTTACGTTCAAGAGCCTTTTCATTCTGTTGTTGTTTTCAAACACCCTGATCTGTTCAAAACTTTCAGGTTCATGTCCTATATATATGCTACATCTATGCATGAACCATTTCGGCGACTGCGTAGGTTCACCATATCTACTTGTCGATCAAGTGGGAACAGTTCATCTTGCCAAACAGATGAAACTTGTACGCACACATTCCTGCTTGCGCTTGATCACATGTACTTGGTACATGCTCGTGAGTGCATTGGATTACTGAGAAGAATGAACAATACGTTTTGTACAGTGTGAAGATGGAGGAAGTCTGCATCCGTTGATACCAGATCTTATGCCCCTCTTTGCAGGTGGGAGGAAGAATGGTGTGTGTGTGTGTGTGTGTGTGTGTGTGTGTGTGTGTGTGTGTGTGCAGGAGGAAGAGGAGACGCAGGAGGCAGATAACTGTCTAAAACGAAATGTAATGTGCTTGAAGTTGCTACTTTATATTCAAAGAACAACTTTCCAACAACAACAACAAAAGTTTACTTTATTAGCTCTTTCTATTCCAGCAGGTCATCCTGCAAAGTCATCAGAGGTTGCCATGGCTACCGGTAGTTTAGGGACGTCCTCGTGAAATCAACCGACTGAGGTCGACAGAAAAAGACACGAGGATAATTGTCCATAGTGTAACAAGCCAAGAGTCAGTCCTCCTCGTTTCAGGCCTTACAGATTGGACGATTACTCTCAGACAGCCCTTTCTCAAACTGCAGTGCCAAATAATGGGAAGGGGAAGATATGAAAACACTGCATCTGCTTCTCCACCGACTTCGTGTAGGAACTGGGATCATAAAAAGATTTTCCAGGTTAGATGGATGCTGCCCAGCGTCGTTCTTAGAAGGGCAGGGAAACTTCACAGAAAACTTCCTACCGAATGCCTCTGCTGTTATCCCGAGAGATAGAGATTTTTTTTTTCATTTGTGGATGATGACAGTCTCAAGATTGCAGAACATCTCATATGAAAACTGTTAAACTGTTATTCACGGCTGATGTTGTGAAAGGTCTGTGTATCAGAAAACTCCATCTCCGAGAAGTGATACCGTTTTCTTTTTAATGTACAGCACAGTAATGACAAGTTAGCCTTTCATACCACAGTGATGTATGATAGTCTGAATCTTCAGTTCAGATACACCAAGGACTGGAAAGGAGTGGTTGAAATATATGCCTTCCTCACACTAAACTACGCAAGAAGCACCCAGAATGGAAATGCAGTCTATGAAGAACACATTTACAATAACCTGCTAGACAGTATGGCTGATCGTAACGGCACACCCGAGGAAAACCCTTCGATATGCCCCGTGCTTCTGTGCTAGTGTTATAATGATCTGGGTTCGATTTGCTAGTATCGTCGTGTGTCCTGACACATTACCTCATGTATACCTACCACCTCCGCTGTCTTGTGTCTCCTGGTTTGATTGATAATCTAGATACACTGACAATGACAATTATGTCTGTCATGTTTAAAAACATTTCCTGCAGCTACCGACTTACAATTTTTTTTATCTTTCAAATGTATCTCTTCTTTTGAAATGTCTTTATCATAAAGTTAAGCGAATGCACAACAGCTTGACCAATCACACACAAATATGCTGGCTTAAACAAGGAACAGGAAGAAAAATCGGGTATCATTAAATATCGCAAAATGTCGCTCTTTTCTGAAATATATTGCATCTTTTAACACTGGTGAATGGATGGTGATCAACATGACGACATCCTTGTCAGCTGCTCCCATGTTGTAAGACGAAAATCACACATATCAGATATCACAGGAAATAACACAAACTCTGTCAGGAAAAGAATGAATGTCAATATGGATAAGACAAAGGTTGATGTTTTCAAATATTCGTCGACACACGGATCCGACTTATGAAATACTGGTGCAGGATTGTAAACCCGTCTAATGATAGATACTCAAAGCAATGCTATGACATGTTACGCGCACATGATTTGTCAGGGCGGAAGAACTGGGCTTCGCAGGTCAGGCTATTATTATGCAAGTACGGTTTTGGCTACGTTTGGGCTATGCAACATCCGGGACATGCTTGGTATTTCATAGAACAGTTCAAGAGCAGATTAAAAGATGTATCATATCAAAATTGGCACGACTCGTCTCTTCAGAGGAGGATTACTATTTATACCATCCAGAAATTATAAGGGCAAATTACATCATAAGTCTGGATCATGTCGCACGCAGACGTGCAATCTGTTTACTAAGGTGCAATCACTTGCCCCTGAATGGTATCCCTCGTTTTTGTTAATTAAGAGTTGACCCATACTGCAAACAACGTGATGGTGACCAGATTGAAGATTTGGTGCATTTTCTTTTTGTATGCTGTAAGTACTCTTCTCTGAGAAGAAATTTCTGCCTCTTTATTATCATCGTTTCCTAGCACTCTGAAAGCACAATTACTTTGTCAAAATCTTAAACGTAAGCTTACTTTGAAAACTGCGCTTTATATTGTTGAATGCCTAAAAGTAAGATGTTGATGTGGTAAAAGTTGCAGCAGTGTCTTTTCTTTTCTTTTTGCATGAAAGGTTCACCTATAACTAGATGTTGATTATTGCAATTCTCCTTGTCATTATGGGCCGGATGGCCTGCAAAGACTGATATTAAATTATTGTTATTGTTATTATTATTGTTACACACAAACACAAAATAAAACTTTCATTTAATTCATATCTTGATATGTAAAACAACTAACTTAACTTTCTTTTGGATTCCTTCACATTGTGGAATTTTGGGTAATGAACTCGCTGACAGGTGTGCAAAAGAGGTACTAGAACTGAAATGTGTTCACAGGAACTTAACATATCCTTCACTTCACAAGATGGTCATCAAATGTTAAAGCAAAAGGCTTGGAGCTGTTTTAGAAATAGTCTAAAGAGCCTTAGTTCTTATGTTAAAAACACGAAATAGTCAACTTCTCAGTACTGATTATATCAAAAGCATCCAAAATCTGCAAATTCGGGATATTTATCGATACAGAAATTACGTTTCAACATTTTATCGACTGAAGTTAGATCCTGTAAGAACGAAATATAAATGCTTCAGCAAAATGTATATCTGGTGAAACAAACACATCAAGAGTCATGTTCTGTTTGACTGTGTGCCTCTCAGGGCATACGTACCATCTTCATCAGGCACGCCTGTTTTTTTTTTCGGATTCTGATCTTGTTTTAATAAAAGTTACCTCATTTGTTACAAAGCCTGTTTAGGTGTTAAATATGAGTAAATCAACAATCTTAATCAATGCAGCTAAAAGTAATCTGGGTGGAAAAGGATGACAAACTGTGTTTCAAAAACAGCGTTCATTTATTTTCGGTTGTAAACAAAAAAATTCCGTTTTCTCGTAAGTGTACCTTCTCCCACATCTCTTGCTCCTGGAATGAAATGGTTGATCGTTTGGCCAAGGATGCCATAACAGAGAAACCGTCAAACACATCTATCCCCTCCTCAGATCTGAAAACCAAAATTAATGATTATGTCAGAGACCTCTAGCAGGAGGATTGGAATACACAGACGGATAACTAACTCTTTCAGATCCGTCCAAACCTTAGGAGTTCATCTCATCTACGTCTGGTGGTCGTAAAGAAGAAACAGTTCTGTGCCGGCTACACACCGGCCATTCGTATTTTACCCATTCATACCCTTTTGAAGAGTGAAGAAGCTCCGTGATGTATTCCATGTCATGTGGCACTCACAATGAAACATGTTCTTTAAGAGTGTTGGGACTTGCATGATGTTAGACACAAACATTTTACAGCAGATTCCATGAAAGCCTTGTTCAGAGACGTTCAGCCTGACACGATCTTTGAGTTCTTGAAAGAGATTACATTTTTCATCGGATCTGAGATTTTACAGTGGAAAAATTTTTAACAAACTTTCGGATGGGGTTTTCGATGTGTTTTAAAGAATTGTGTGAATGATGACTTGTGAGTTGATTTTAACATACGTACGTGATGACAGCCCTGATGTGGCCCTTTGCGGTCAGCTGGGTTATAAGCAACATTATCTTATCTCATCTTATCCTCCTCGTCCAAGCCAAGGAAGCTGACTTCCACACACTTCTGTTGGTCTGTCAGACTGTGCAAAACTTTTAAACAGATTCAGAACGAAACTTCATTCAAAGACAGAGCGCGATCCGCCGCTACGGCGAAGTGTTTTGCGTCACAGACTCCCGGTTTTGAAATCAAAGATTCGATTCCCATTAAAGCCATTCATTTTTAGGGATTTTTCTGACACAACTGGCTCCTACGCAGAGAAGAGTTTGGACTTTACTGGGACGAAACGTTCGAGTTTCGCCCACTTGGAGGACACATCTCTTGAGATTGTTGTTGTTGAAATTTCTTAATCAACATTGAAGGTGCATATATACCTCTCGGGCCTAGTTGACATTAAACCACGCCGCAAGACAACCTCATCAGGTGATGTCCTTGAACACACTGGATAAAGAACAGACAGCAATGAACACCACCGAAGCGACTCGGCGGCAACGCAGTGTCTCCTCTGGTTGGGTGCTTAATAATGACGTTGACTGCTCCCTGCCGCTGATGGGGTTGTAGCAAGACAATCCAGGCTGTGGATATATGTACGGGAGCCGTGGGTGAGCGGTGCCTTTCTAGTCAGTCACTGCCATATAGTGACCTTGTACATGATTCTCAACTAGTTTTGAAAGACAACAGTAATATTGTCGTATCAACAGAATGGTCTTTAAAAATTAAAAAATCAATTAGCAGCACAAAAAAAACGGTTCATTCCCATAGCAGCACAAAAAAATCGGGAATCCATATTGTCTTACCTTAAAGAGTTCATGCTTAGGCAGCTGATTAAAAGACTGCCTTAAAGAGTTCATGCTTAGGCAGCTGATTAAAAGACTGCCCTTAAAGAGTTCATGCTTAGGCAGCTGATTGAAAGATTGCCTTAAAGAGTTCATGCTTAGGCAGCTGATTAAAAGATTGCCTTAAAGAGTTCATGCTTAGGCAGCAGCTGATTAAAAGATCACTTATGTGATACACAGTCAAACGTGAACATTCTTCAATATCCTTCCGTTAATAAGAAAAATTCAACACATGCATAAAATCATACACAATTCTTCAGTTGCGTCTAACGGAGCTACGAACAACGAAACTGAAACGAAACATTTCTCAACAGGCAAGATAAAAAGGACCCCAATATTTCTCCAGTTACTCATCACACACCAATTTTCATTCAAATTACTGCTATCCTCGTCCGCTTTGTCCCGTTTCCACACAGCAGTCTAATAACCCCCTAGTGCTTTGATGAAAGGAAAAAGACGAGTCTCACACCAGAATCAATATGCCAAAGCACAGGAAGTGCCGACAGCGGTTTCTCTCTGTTCCTGGCTTCCTAGCCCTCAGCTATTATCTGGCCCACATCCATCATGAAGATTAACCCATTAATGCACTGACTGGCCGTATTTCATGGACACCACAGCAGCTCTGCGCACAGTCTGTCACGCAGCATCAATGTTAGTGCGTGGGGAAATCGTAATGCCCACCCACTTATCTAGCTTGATCTTCTTTCCGTGGCAAGTTGATAATGATTAAACGTGTTTTTGTTTGTCATGCCGTGCCGCAAATAGTTAGTGTCATGTTGTGAGGAGCCTTAGGGCAAGACAAACACCAGAAACGCTCAGAGCAGGGTGCTGGAGATAGGTTGGCAGAGAGGGAAGATGGAAAATGACGAAGTTCGGAAGAGGTCAGGAAAGATGACTGTAGTTTCAATGCTCTCTGTGTGTGTGTGTGTGTGTGTGTGTGTGTGTGTGTGTGTGTGTGTGTGTGTGTGTGTGTGTGTGTGTACGCGCGCGCGGGCGTGTTTGTGTGTGCGCGTGTTTCATGCCTATGGAATGTAATACAATGCAATGTAATTTAATGCAATGCAATGAAAATTGTGTGTGTGTGTGTGTGTGTGTGTGTGTGTGTGTGTGTGTGTGTGTGTGTGTGTGTGCGCGTGCGCGGGCACCGTGTGTGTGCGCGCACATACGTGCTTGCAATAGTGTGTGCCTATGTCCACGTATGTCTGATAATTCGTAAAGTGCATATGAATACCGTACATGTGGAATTTTTGTTAGTTATGGTGATCTGTTTGTCCTTTGTATTGAAACAAAACGCTCAATTGCACAAAACATGTTTTTTGTCATAATTGTAAAACGCAGAGGACTGACTTTTGTCTGGAGCAACAAGAGCTGAGAATTGTCTTCTGTTTAACACAAAGTTTTTGTTTTTCTTTTTAAACCACATCTCAAAAATTCTCTCTCGACTTCTCAAATGCACATGATTTCGTCTTCTGCAGGTCCACACTCACCGTGTGTGTAATGCAAGTGAAATATAACACGCCATCTTGAAAATGCTAAATTACAAGTACTATGACGCTTAAGAAACCTGGTTACAGGTCTAAATAATAGCATTGTACTGCTTTACATAAGTTCACAATTAAACAGCGTGTATTGAATTCACACGGCTTTCTGTTTCAGTGCATCTGCATATAAGTGTAACATCACTACCCCTCCTGTTACTCTGTATGCGTACGCGCACATACACACACACACACACACACACACACACACAAATATATATATATATATATATATGTGTGTGTGTGTGTGTGTGTGTGTGTGTGTGTGTGTGTGTGTGTGTGTGTGTGTGTGTGTGTGTGTATGTGTGTGTTTGTGTGTGTGTTTGTACGTAAAACGTGTAAACCTTAAAAACTCTAGACAGCACCACTCTCTCGCTGCTGACAGGTCCGTTCTTTTGGTGTTGCGAGACGATTTTAAAAAGTGAAAAATAAAAGAGAAAAACCTGGACTGGGTTTTGCAAAGTTTCTAGCAAAGGAGACAACCAAGCCGTTTTGTGGTCTTGGTCCAGTTTTTTTCTTCTTCTTCTTCTTCTTCTTCTCTCTCTCTCTCTCTCTCTCTCTCTCTCTCTCTCTCTCTCTCTCTCTCTCTCTCTCTCTCTCTGTTTTTTTCTCCTCTCTCTCTCTCTCTCTCTCTCTCTCTCTCTCTCTCTGTGTGTGTGTGTGTGTGTGTGTGTGTGTGTGTGTGTGTGTGTGTTGTGTGTGTGTTGTTGTTGTTGTTGTTGTTGTTGTTGTCTCTTGTTCTTGTCTTTCTCTCTCTCTCTAAGCGCTTTTTTTTTCGCAAAAATTCCGCAGAGACACGTACCTTGCTGCCGAAGGTTTTTTTCTTCGGGAGATCGCCGCATCATCTCAGCCGAAAGGCTAGAATTCGGACCACCACTCCACGTCTGGTGGAAGATATAGGACGACCTGGCCTGTACAAGACTTGAACCGCTCACCAGAGATTCTCTCGCTTTCTTAGTAACTGCGTATTCCTCTGGACAACCTGTCTATTTACGTGTCACTATATTTGTTCTTGAACTCATGCCAGGATGACGTTTTTCTTGTAACATGACTGCCGAATGTTCACACCCTTCGCCTCATGTCTGTCGACCGAATCTTCTGTCAGGTTTCTTTCATTACATCTATGCAATGAAAGAAAAAAAAACCTCTATATTGGCAATAACAATATCCCGGATACTGAGGGAATTTTTGTTTTTCTCCGAATTCTTTCTCTTTTTGCTCTTAGTTCCAGCGCCTTTCTTTGATGCTCTCAAACAGCGTAGTATTGCTAAAGATCAAGACGCCCTTACCCTATGTGAGTATGTCTGTGTGTATTCAGTCTGGCAGACTTGTGGAGATGGGATTCTTTATCACTTGACCACTCAGCAATGTGCTCAGGGAACAAACAATTACATCATTTCGGTCCGTCTGACTGGAGTGCTAAGGATAACCGCATTACGCATACTCTATCCCCCAGCTCATCTTGCGCTATCATAGGAGAAACTAGTGACTCCTTGCATTCTACCATGCATTAGAGTCTACAAAAATCTTATGGATTGTTTTCAAGTGCAACAATGTTTTGGTATGACCACAGATGTTGCCCCCACCCACACATGCCTACTACTTCCACAGTGTAATGTTTCCACTGTCCAATTGATAACCTAACAGAACAAACAACACACAAAAGCAATAATCACGCTTCTGATGTTTAAAAACACTTTCTCTCTCAGATCCTCTTTTCTTTCTCTCTATTCTTTCTCTCTAAATCCTACCTTCATTTACCCAGAAAAGTGGTAAACGGAACATCATTACTCAAGATCAAAAAGCGCTTAGCCTGTCTACCTCTGTATATCTCTGCCAGTGTCTCAGACTGACAGCAGTGAATTGGTTTCTCAATTCAGACACTTTCAAGTCCAGCTACTCCTCTGTGAACCAAGGGAAACCAGACACTATTCAATTCTTACGTGTCTGACTGGAGTTCAGAGACTGTATACGCCGACAGTTCCTCCTTAAGCGGGTCAAAAGCGTACTACTGTGGAGATAACTCCTAAGATTCTTCATTCCTCTGTCATGTACACAGACTTATCAAAACAACAGAATTGTTGGAAACATAGCACAAGTCTGACTGTATTTCTTTTCATATACACGTCTGAAATATTGACGTTTTTTCCCAGCCAACAGCTGATCAAAGCTTTTACACAGATAAGAAATATCATAAAGTAAATGAAAGTAAGCAATAAACGTCTCCGGTTAACTTCAGCGAATCACACAAAGCTCTTTCCTGCCACACCCCAAAATAACCAATTCTACAACCGTATAAAGTTTTCCACCCCTTGCAACCTAACCCTCTGGTGTTCTTCAAAACAGGAACAAATATAACCAGACTCAACATGCCACAGCCTGGGAGCGCCGACGTGACTTCTTACCATGTTCCCATCGTTTAGTCCCAGGCTTTTAGCTCGCTCGCATCCATCATGATCAACCATGATGGTATCGACTGGCCGTGTCCTATGGACACCAGAGCAGCTCCATACGCCGGTCCTCACAGGCTGAACTAAAGTTCTTTCAGTATGAAGACAGCTCACGTGTACAAACCTAAATGTGACTCGCTATCCAGCTTAACGTCCTTCGAAGGGTATTGGAATGCTGGAAGGCTTCTGGGGTTATTTTGTGTTGTGCACTGTCAGTCTCATAGGACGAATGAGAAAAGCTTTAGTGGGCTAGCCAAATCTGTATTTGTGAGACAACAGAGTAACAGTTCAATGCTTACATGTAGTGACGTCTGTTTTTGTTGACCCCGTTGATTGTTACCTGTATGGGCATACCTTTCAGGGGTCGCATTTGTCACCAATATGCTATTCATGTATTGTCGACAGGAAAAGTGGAGCTTTCTTTCTTTTCAACACGTTGATAATGCGTAATAAATTAGACAGACCATAATAAAACTTCATATAACCTCTGTGTCAGCTGACCTGTGCACAGAAAACAGAGCTATAAAATATAGTTATTTCTACTAATAAGATCACACACACACACACACACACACACACACACACACACACACACACACACACACACACACAGAGAGAGAGAGAGAGAGAGAGAGAGAGAGAGAGAGAGAGAGAGAAATTGCAGGTACACCCGCACATAGCAGCATGCAGTGTACCATTTCTACACAGCACCTTCCCTGGCAGAACGTGGAACTATACAGACGGACAGCCGCGCCCTCTCCTATCTCAAATTCTCATCATGCTGAATGTAGTGTATCATCCGCGAAGCCGACTGATTCTCCACCTGTCCAAATCCATTACCAGATCAGCTCGTCACCATTCACCCCCCCCCCCCCCCCCCCCCCCCCCCCCCCCCCCCCCCCCCCCCCCCCCCCCCCCCCCCCCCCCCCCCCCCCCCCCCCCCCCCCCCCCCCCACCCCCCCCCCCCCCCCCAACCCCCCCCCCCCCCCCACCACTCTGAATAGCTGAAACCGATTCTTTTTCCTCCTTCATCAAGCAGTTGAGTGAAAAACTGACTGCAATGTTGGCTACGTTTTGTTATTCATAGCATATGTCTGGCAGATAAAAAAAAAAAACAGATTCCTACACTATCAGAAGACAGAGATCAAGTGTGTCACAGAACGATAGACGGTGAGAGGGAGAGTGGAAGGAAGAAAATATAAAAAAGGGACTTTCTTACACAAATCGAGTGCCCCTGGTTCTTTACACTGGCCTCCTCTCGTCCTTTTACAAGAATTCTTTTCCAGACGGATCGTGAAACTAGACAGTACGAAAAAAGATTCAGTACAATCAACCACTGGAAAGAAAATGAATAACACCAATCTAGTGAGACATATTTTCTACTGTGTCTCTCTCTCTCTCTCTCTCTCTCTCTCTCTCTCTCTCTCTAACACACACACACACACACACACACACTCTCACTCTCTCTCTCTCTCTCTCCCTCTGTCTAAAAACGCGCACACATATACATATTCTCTCTCTCTCTCTCTCTCTCTCTCTCTCTAGTCATCTCTCACTCACACACACTCACACAAACAATACACACAGACATACTCTCTCGCGTACTCACGCGCACATGCACACACATAAACACACACACACACACACACACACACACACACACACACACACACTATTATGCATTCAAAGTGAGATAGGGGGAGAGGGAGTGGAATAGAGAGGACGGAAGGAGGGGAGGGGGGGGGGGAGAGAGAGAGAGAGAGAGAGAGAGAGAGAGAGAGAGAGAGAGAGAGAGAGAGAGAGAGAGAGAGAGAGAAGAACGTCTTCACTACAGCCAAGCTGTGTAACAAGTGCGATATATATATTATATATATATATATATATATATATAGAGAGAGAGAGAGAGAGAGAGAGAGAGAGAGAGAGAGAGAGAGAGAGAGAGAGAGACAGACAGACAGACAGACAGACAGACAGACAGACACAGATAGAGATAGATAGATAGATAGATAGATAGATAGATAGATAGATAGACAGACAGACAGACAGACAGATATGTTTTCTTAACAAAAAGGTTTTATGGTCTGGTAACTGATTTAGCGACTGAGCAGGGCTTTTGTGCTTGATGAACAGATATATGTGGAATTTTTGCCCGATGCCGGCCAGTGTTTCTCATCACACTGTGTGCATAAGACAGAACCCCTGTTCACTTTGGCATGCGGACAGCTGTAAAATCATGACA
>JADBJO010000885.1:109412-111912 GCA_016801955.1 Conus betulinus
GCGAAAAAGTCGTTTTTTTTAAGTCGTCTGTTACCACTCTTTGGAATTCGACAGGCTATCCTCCGTGGACATATCACACCACAATCTCCTCCTCCCTTTTTTTCCAACAACACGCACCCCCCACAACCCGTGACATAAGGGAAACGCTATAGATTTTACCTTAACCTCTAGATACCCTCTGAGGCTGGAATGCCTTCTGTGATACGCTGACCAGCGATCATATATACCTACTTTTTAGTAAATTCTGTTATCAATTTTGTTACCATCCGAATAATAAAGGCTGCTCCACAAAGCAACTTCAAAGTTTAATGTCCACGGCGGTGGATCTGAACATGTAAGCGGAAGCGTTTTTTTTTTTTCCCATTAAATCTGTGCCGGAAACTTTCCTGCAAAATGAACTCCATACGGTAGTCACACGACGTGCAGAACTGTTTTTCATAACTTCTCGCCAGTCCTGACAGTAAACCTTTTATAACGAAGAAAGGGGAGGCCATGAAAATCTTTTCAACTCTTGAATTTCTGATAAATTTTCATGAACTTCGATGGAGTCTGAAAAGAAAAGCGAAGCATAAAACCAACGGCCATAAGTTTGAATCCGTTTCTCTCGGGGCTCGCATACTAAGTCCTTGCCATACCCGTTAAACCACCTGGGCAAAAGACGCCGAGTCAAGGGACTGTACCCACTGGTGGCTCCACACATCTGAACCCAACCTAACTTTTCCACAATCGAGATGTGTGCCCCGACGACATTCCGCACCTGGTCCAACGTGAATATAGCATCACTAGTTTATCTATTAAAAGAATTCCTGTTAAAAACAACCAACCAGTCAGACTAAATACCTACATAGGCCAAGAAATATATAAAACTGCGACAGAAAGAAATACGGCAGGCTTCCGGTCCCTGGTGTTGAGTGTGTGTGTGTGTGTGTGTGTGTGTGTGTGTGTGTGTGTGTGTGTGTGTGTGTGTGTGTGTGTGTGTGTGTGCGCCACTCCCAGTCTGGAAGAAAAAGGCATCTGGGCCAAGGTTTTACACGCACACAACAGATAAATACATAAATACACTACTACGGTGGCGGAGAAAGGGAGTTTCAATTTATGTTGCATGGTAGGTAGTCGACCGCGGTGGGGGGGGTGGGGGTGGGGATGGGGGGGGTGTGGGGGGTGGGGTGGGGGGTGGATAGGCATATCAGGGCTGTAATCCCGTCAAAGTCAGAACAGTTTTCACACACACACACACACACACACACACACACACACACACACACACACACACACACACACACACACACACACACTAAAACAGACTTTCTGAAACATGCAAAGATTGCTTAAAATCTTTCTTTCTCCCGTGAAAATCTCAAACCACAGAAGAGACATATCTCTCAAAAAGTATTTTTTTAAAAATCACACAAGGCAGAATGTCTCCGAACAAGGTTTTCATGAAGACTGCCGTAAACTCTTCACCCAAAAAGTGATGGTTGTGGGCGGTGGGGGAGGTGGGGGTTGAGAGAAAATGAAAACGAAAAAAATACACTGTTACAAGGCAAAAAAATCAGGGGGGGGGGGGGGGGGGGGGGGGGGGGGGGGGGGGGGGAGATGGGAAACGAAAAACACCGTGATATAGTTTAAATTAAGTCTTTACGAGTATATTTCTTTAGAATAGTATCATTTATATTGCATGTTAAACGTCGAATCGTCGGCTGATTCACCCTCATCATTGGAACCCGGCTGATTCTGTCGCCCCTCTCTTGGCATCAAATGGAACTACACCGCCTATGGTTGTTGCACCGACTCAAAGACAAAATCCAACATTGCCAAAGCAGACAGCGAAGGATAGAAAAACAAAATGAGAGGAAAGTGTCCATGCTGCCTTGATGATATCCGTTTAAGGATAGAAGGAGGTCAACGGTCAGAATCGACGTGAGCTGAAAAGCCTTTCGTTGTAGCCAATGAGTGTCGAAATCTCCCCATTGATCGACCTTTACCTGTATCTCCTAAATCATGCCATCTCCAACTGGTCGACTTTCCTGTATGTTCCAAGAGATGCAATCTCCAACTGATCGACCTCTGCCCAGATCTCCTTAGAGATCCAGTCCCTGCCTGATCTGCTTTTATTTGTATCTCTCAAAACACGCGTCGACCTTTATTTGAATCTCTTAAGATATGCATCGGCCTTCCTTTGCATCTCTTTAAAATATGCATCAACCTTTATTTATATTTCTTAGGAGATGCAGTCTTTTAGTGATCGATCTTTACTTCTATCTCCTCTGAGATGTAAAGTCTCCCAGCGATTGACCAAACAATGACATCTTGGCAAACAGTTGATGGAGAAAACAAGCCCGGGTTAATGGAAATGCAATATGTCTTCGGATTCTCTGCTTTCCTACCTCTTTTCATGATTCCTCACATGACACTGGAACATCAAAGGAGGACTACTAGGTGTTCCAAGGTGACAGCTCTGATGAAGTCAAGTAAAGACGAAAAATTTGGCAGAGAACTG
>JADBJO010000885.1:116912-129412 GCA_016801955.1 Conus betulinus
TTTTTTTTAATAGTTTCTTTTGAAAGTGATGTGATAATTAGAGAAGTGATCTTTCCCAGGATGGTATCACCGTCAGAAGTCCATGAACCCACCAGTGCCCCTGGACCAAACAAAAACGCTGCTCTACGTGTCTCCAACTTTGACTGTTGTGAGGATGTTGTAAACCTCTTTTTCCAAAAACTGAGCAAATATCTTCTGTTCAGGTAGTTCTCTATCAATCATGTCCATTGTCCATACCATTTCAACTCTCTTTTCCTCAACAGAATTAACATATCTTCATACTGACTCATCTGCTGCCTGGCGTGCTGCGGACTGTGTCATTTGTGACGTGCTCACAGGACACACAACCGATACACTTCCTCTTAAGCATCTCAATGACTGGTTTGATCTTTCCATCCAGTTCTGTTGTCAGCATCCTTGACTGACTTCCATGATAAATCCAAGAAATAGGCAAACACCAAATATGGAATGTTCTCGAGAAAGTTGACTGAACTCGAGGAACTATGTTGCCGTACGCATAGTTCAATAATGTCCATGAAAGTAAGAAAGATAAAGATAAAAAGAGAGATTTAAGAAGCCAGTCTCTGGTTCAGCTTTTTTTTTTTTTTCCGCTTGTAAATCACCTTCACCTTCATCTTTGGTGCAAACATGATCCAAATATCGCCTTCAGGGGCTAGGCGGCAGAAAGGAAATCTTTTCTAATTAAGAGCTGCTTTTTTCGGCGCACCGTAAAGGTGCGCGTGTTCTGTTGATCGATACACCGTGCAGGATTTTCACACCCCTGCTTCAATACGACAGCATTGTGACGTCTTACGTATCTATTCTTATTCAGATGAGGTTAGTGACACCAATAAAAGCGATGATTCAAGCGATTGTGGTGTCTTCATGGAAGAAAGTGTGTGAACGGCTTACGCAGGTGAAACCGAACAGAGGCCATGATTTCTCTCTTTTCTCCGTCTTTGGACTCTTTTCCACTGCCTCCCCACCCTGTCTTTTTCTTCTCTCTCATGCATTATTCTCTCTCTTTCTTTTACCCCTCCCCACTACCCCACCCTCCTCAACACACACACACACACACACACACACACACACACACACACACACACACACACACTCCTTTTTCATTACAGCAAACGTTGGAAGTGAGGTAACTCATTCGTTCTCACTCAAAAGTGGATTGATTATTCAATGTTATGTGATTGATTCTTATGTGCGGAAGTAATCATTTTACCTCCCGTCGATTTCCGTATTCAATTTTCGTCGTGCGTGCGTGTGTGTGTGTGTGTGTGTGTGTGTGTGTGTGTGTGTGTGTGTGTTGTGCGCGCACACACACACACACACACACACACACACACACACGCGTGCGTGCGCATGTGCGCGGAGGCGAGCGCGTGAACGTTTTTCTTTGCTTTGTATGCTTTAACGACTGTACACGCTTGTTAGGGCAGATAAACTAGTCTTCGATAACTATGAAAATGACTTAACAATTTCAAAAAGACAGAGGACGGCAAGAGAGAGGATGAGGTTGAGAGACGGAATAAAAAAGAGGGCATTAAAATCTGAGTACGGAATCCTTCACTGACAACAGTGAGAATCGTTTTTAACTCTATATTGCCAACAGAATCATTAGTTGATAACCGTCTGGAATTGATTTTCGTCTCCTTGTTGTGACTCCTCAGTAGACAACGCTGGTTGCGGGTGTGGTAGTAAACAAAGGTTATGTCAAATGAAACTCCACTTTTTGATTCTGTGACAGAAAGGCAGTTTACTTCAAAATGACAAATGAACTGGATTCAAAAACTTCAGCTTTTGGCCCCATTCCTGTTATTACATCAAGGTTGTTGCAATCGCGCTTAATTCACTCAACGCATTTCAATCAAGTATTTATCCATATAGCCTACTACCTGACAATGTCATGTTTCTAGTGGCATTTAACATCTCCATCACCAAACTTTTGATTCAGGGTCACTTTAAGTCTCATATTCAATTCAACATATCTCACTTTTTTTTTTTAAAACATGTTGCTAAGAGGTCGAAACGCGTCGTGTTTTGTCTTGTGATTTGTTTGTCTACGTTTCTTGGCGGTTCACTATGAATTACATTTAACTTTTGATTAGATTCCCGCCTCACTTTGCAACTAGATCTAATGTTGTGAAGCGTCAACCAACTCATTCCTTTCAGTAATGCTACCACGGTGCACCTTGAGAAATCAACTGTCTGTGCGCACCTGTCTGTCCTCAGAAATCGCACCCTCCTTGATATTGTTTCAGCACAACTCAGCGAATCATCAAGCCTCTCGTCCAGATACTGGCTGCCTTCAGTACTGGAAAAAAAACGATCGGAAAAACAATGGCGTAAAATTGTGTGTGTGTGTGAGTGTGTGTGTGTGTGCGTGTGCGTGTGAGTGTGAGCGCGCGCGCGCGCGCGCGCGCGCGCGCGTGTGTGTGTGTGTGTGTGTGTGTGTGTGTGTGTGTGTGTGTGTGTGTGTGTGTGTGTGTGTGTGTGTGTGCGTGTGCGTGCGTGTAAGGAAAGATTAATTTATCTAGCACTTAACATAATATCACACACACACACACACACACACACACACACACACACACACACACACACACACTCACTCACTCACTCGCACTCTGTGTGTGTGTGTGTGTGTGTGTGTGTGTGTGTGTGTGTGTGTGTGTGTGTGTGTGTGTGCGCTCATAAAGCGAATTTTCAGTACTGAAAGTGAGTTGTTTGTTGGAAGGAATTTATTGGGGACCGTAGGGTGGAGAGAGAGAGAGAGAGAGAGAGAGAGAGAGAGAGAGAGAGAGAGAGAGAGAGAGATCACTCATTTTCTTACAAAATGATATGAAATTTAAAGACCAAGCAAGAGAGAGACTGGCAGAGAAATATCTTAATCTTCAGCGGTAGCAAAGAAAAGAGAATACATTTCAAAAGATATTCACCAATACGAGCCTTTTCGCTCTGTAGTTGGAGAGAAGAGTAAGTAGGATAGGGACTGTTGGAGATATAGAGCTTTGTATGAATTCGGTTTTTCATTCAACAAGTTGACAGCGCTTTGAGTTGTTTTTTAAACGCCTCTCAGTGCATTCTGTCTGCTATTCCATGACAGAGGGAGGGGGGGGGGGGGGGAAGGGACGACAGAGTGAAGGGAGGAGGGGAGAGAAAGGGAGGGAGAGCGGGAGGGGAGGAAGGGACACACACACACACACACACACACACACACACAGGAGTGGGAGATAGAGAGAGAAAGGAGGGAGGAGAAGGGCGTTGGCGGAGGCATGAGGGTTCCAACAGCAGAGAGGATGGGGGGAGAGGGATGAAGGGGGTAAAGACAACGAAATGGGAAAATGATGAGAAAAAATGGGGTGTGTTATTGAAGAAAAAGGCTAGGGAAGGTGCTATTAGCTGGCCTTCCTCTATTTTTCTTCTGCATCTTCTTCTCTCACATGTCACATCGTCTGTGGGAAAGGACGTACATGGTAATTCTCCCCGATATGAATTCCCAACAAATAAATGTTAGGGTTCACAGCCCGCTCGTTCGTGGTAAACAACTACCAAACTACAACCAATGGCCGGGGGGGGGGGTGGGGGGGGGGGGGGGGGGGGGGGTGGGGGGGTGGGGGGGGGGGAGGGGGGGGGGGGTTATTTTCAGTTACCACAACTGACAGGACTTGGACCTGTAGTATGCACGCTATTTCCTTTCTATGCTTTAATTCAATTTTTTTGCTTTGCTACACTTTTCTTCTGACACAGTAATGGTATCTATGGAACGTGAAGTGCCAGCAATCTTTCGTCCACCTCCCTCCGTCTTGCCCCATTCCTCCTTCAAACATGAACGGCATCGGTCAATTAGTAAGGACGGCTGTTCACCCGTAAGTGGTTTTTTTTTTCATAGGTGTCTGTGTCCATCAGAAATTGAAAGGCGAAACGTTCCCTTTCAGTGTGATGAGAAACATTGGCTGGTGGTTCTTTGGCGGGCTAGTGGATTGTTTCATCCATCCTTAAGCGACAGAAAACATACATCTTTTTAAAGCCTGTCTCATGATGAATAAACTGTTAAAATAAAAAATATATATTCCTGACTGGATCCTCTTATCGGGCAGCTGATCCCGTCATAAACCACAACGCCTTTCGGTATGCAGACCAAGATCCAGTAATATTGTCCCTAACACAGACTGTGCTTTGCGTCCTGTGAGGATGTATGTACAGGTTGGCTGTAGATATGTCCTGCGCTGTGAAGATAACAGCTGGCATGAAATCCCAACCCTTTTCTGTCTCCTCCTTTCCCACCCCTCCACGTCTTCTCCATCCCCTTTTTCCCCTTCCCTCAGGCTCCCTATCTCCTTTGTCTCTCCCTCTTTTCCATCTTCCTCCTCTTTCTCTGTCCCCCCCCTCCCTCCCCCCCAAACGATTGCCTCGCTGTCTGCTGTCTCCACTGTTCCCTCAGAAACGTCTCTACCAAATCCCTGTAGACGAAGATAACCTCCATCTGACTTACTACAACATTCCCGAGAGGATCCATCCCGCATTCAATGGGCGTCTATGTCGGCAAGAGAAGGGTTATGCTTTTTTTTTTTCGTTCTTCTTTCCGTCCAATGCCCCTTTGGCACCTGTGTGAAAGATGTCAGATTGAAGACCAGCTGATGCTGGTGGTGGTGTTGTTTGTTTTTGTTTCAGCCGTATAAATGATGAAAATGCAAATGCAAAAAAAGACAATGACATGGCGCAAAGAAACCCTATATATCTTCTTCAAACTTTACGAGCAACAGACCCCTGAAATACTAAAACCAATTGCTCTCCAAATCACAGTCATCATGAAAATGACAATATCTTTCAGTCTCCTTCTGAATGGAGCCAACAAAAACAGACGTTCGTTCCCCTTGACACTTGGTTCGTCAAGTAAATTGCAGCATCGTGCCAGACGCTTGTGCGACAGGAGAAGCGACTTTTTTCTTTTATTTCTTATTATTTTGTCTGACAGCCTTCAGCTCACCTGAAAGTGGAGAAAAGGTTAACAGGATCACTTGTGACATACGATCGTCGGCACAGTCTGGGTATCATGAAGGAGTGGATGGGTTGTCTCCCTGCGTGTTGGCACTCCCACACGTAAGACGTCTAACAGTTGTAGAGCTATTGATAGATTGTAACCGATGCTTGCGTATAACGACGACGGCGATGATGATTACACATGAAGAATACGACAATGGAAACGATAATGATTCTTGTGTGTGTGTGTGTGTGTGTGTGTGTGTGTGTGTGTGTGTGTGTGTGTGTGTGTGTGAGAGAGAGAGAGAGAGAGAGAGAGAGAGAGAGAGAGAGAGAGAAAGAGAGAGAGATGAGCACGCGCGCACTCGCGTGCCAAGCGTGTTAAAAACACATACTACTGCGCACTTTGCAGTTGTCTCTTTAACTCGGTATCTTCAGATTGATTTTATCCATCAATATTTATTCATTCAGGCGTGTCTGAACGCCCGCGCACGTGTACGATTGTGCGCATAGCACCCCCCCCCCCTCCCCATCCGTTCTCTCCTTTGTCTACTCCCCCAAATAGTTTCTTTCTCTCTTCCCGCTCCTCCAGTCCTCTCTCCCAACTTTCCACCTCCACCCTCAGTCCATTTTCCTGTCTCTCTCTCCTGTCCTCCCAGCCTCTCTCTCTCTCCCTCTCTCTCTCGCTCCATTTCCTGGTTCCTTTTCCTCCCTCCTGTCCACACCCAATCCCTTTCTCCGCTCGCTCCACCTCCACCCACCCATTCCCCCCTTTTTTCTTTTCATACCCCCAAATCTTGTCTCCTTCCCCTCCACCCCCCCAATGCTGTCTTCCGTCACCCCGTTCTCCCAGTCTTTCACTCACCCGCCCTTCATCCTTCCTCCCACGCCCCACGTCCCTCTTCCTCTACAATACTTTCTCCCCTGTCAACGTTCCCCCTCCGCCCCTTCCTTCAACCATCCCCTTTCATTCATTCCAATTTTGTTTTCTCTTTCTCTCCGCTTCATGTTTCTTTCTCCTCTCTCCCTCCTCTCCCTCGATCGTTTTCCTACCTTTTTCTCAACACCTTATTTTTTTCTCCACTCTCACCACCTCACCTGTCTGTCGTCGCCGCCACTCCCCTCAATCCTTTTACAACTTACTCGACGCCCTCAATACGTATATGATCATCTCTAATTCTTTCTCCACTCCTCTAATCCTTTGTCCTTTCTCTGATTTCCCCTGCCCTCTCTGACCTCTCCTCAACTGTTTCTTCCTTACCCCCAGTCCACCATTCCACTGCCCTCTTCCCATTCTCTCCTGTGATTTCTCCGCTGCTTCTCAGTCCTTTCTCCCTCTCTCGCCGCCATCCTAATTCTCACCCCCTCCCTCCATTCACCGGTGATTTTCTCCTCTCCAATTCTCTGATCCTTTCACCCCCCATCCCAACTCCCTAAACCCTCTCTTCCCTTTGCCCATTGCCTCAATCCTCTCTGCCCTCTTTCAGCTCCCTGAAACATCTATCAAATCTCCTTACTGCCTCAATCCTTTCTCCCCTCTCTCCCTACTTCGTCCAGTTCGTCCTTCAACTCTCTGTCCCAAACCTACCTTTCAATCTTTTCTCCCCTCTCTCCACTCCCTCCAACTCTTGCTTCCAGCTCTCCATTCCCACAGCCCTGTCTTCCCTTTTCCCCCAAATCCTCCCCCTCTCGCTTCATTCCCCCGATCCTTCCTTTCCATCCTCTATTTACTCTGCAGTTTTCTCTCCCTCTCACTACTACCTTCTTTCCCCCCCCCCCTCCCCCCTCCATTTCCGCAGTCTAATTTCCCTTCTCTTCACTTCCCCGATCTATTCTCTCTTCTCCCCATACTCTGCATTCCTTTGTCCCTTCTCCATCCTCACTCATCCCGAAATGTTCTACCCCCTCCCATCCTCCTTCCATCCTCCTGATCATTTCTCCCTTCCGTCTCTACACCTGATCCTTTCTCCTTTATCTGCACGTCCGCAGCTGCGTCTAACATTTTTTTGTCGTTTGTCTAGATGTATGTTTTTTTTCCCTTTGCGGGCTTTGCGCAAATGTTCCATAAATCCTACACAACACGAAATAAGACAAAAGGGCATCTACTATGTCCATTCTGACTCAAACGGAACGCAACACCGACAGTAAATGGGTGTTACTCTAGTTTTGCTCCAGCTTTTGATGTGATGCCGTAGTCATCTCGACCTGAATAACCTGTGTACAGAACTGCTCCGTTGTCCATGAAATACGACCCGTCAGCGTGGAAGGGGTTAATCTCCATGATGGATGTGAACAGAGATACCAGCCGGGAGCTTGGAAGCTGGAAAGAGGGGAAGGCAACGTCGGCACTCCCTCCATAATGTGCTATCTTTGGGGTCGCCTGTATATTTCTTTCACCATCACGAGGAAAACCCGCGCGCAAAGTTTAAAGAAGTTGGCGAAGATCTCACCGTGAATAGAGCTGTGATGAAGAGAAAAAAAAAAGCAAACAAGTAAATAAACAGATACATAAAATGATAGTAATTATCATGAGAAACTTGTGGAAACTCGAAACTACCGGTGGCCATCTATATACAGCTGATATTTGCTTATGTAGCTGGTTCTCACCTCTGATCCAGGGAGACTGGTCGTGCGAACGCACCACTTAGACTGACTCGCTTTCTCTCGTCTCAATATCTGCTTTAACTAAAGAGCTGACTTCTCTCCACCCTTCTGGATGAACATCTTTCTTTTACTTCTCTTTGGCACGCCGTTCTTAATCCTCTCCTGTGACTTAACAAATATCCTTTGGAATTGAGGAGCACTCTTTCACTCCCTTGTTCCCCTTTTGTCGCCTCTTTCTTCTTCTTTATCTTCTTCCTTGAAGGGAAGAGGGTGTTTGTTAGTGGGAAAGGGGTTTGGGAAAGGGGGGGACAGCGTGCTTTGAGAGTTATAATCAAATATGTCTCCTCTTCATACACAAATGTCAGTTACAGCCACCACCACCACCACAGTTAGAACTCCTCCAAGGGGGCCTGCAATCACACACACTGACATTTCATCCTCTCCCTGTCCACAGCTCCTTGGAACAGAATTCTCCGGCCTTCCACTTCACCGCCGTCTCCACTTCCAGGTCAGCCCAGGGCAGTCCAGAATCAATCAATCTCCCCGGCCAGGAATATCAAGGAGGGTCCTGAATGCCGAAAATAATTACACAGCTGTCGCTTTCCGATCCCAGCGGTGAGGCGAATGACTCAAGTGCCACGTAGACAATGTTCTCTCGTTCTTGTCATTTATTCCGCATCCCTAGTGGATCTCCTTGTTCCAAAAAGAACAGCAAAGAAGAGAAAGAATAAAAAGAAGATGAAAGTGAAAAAGAATTTCCTATCAAAACAAAATGTTTCCTGATTCTTTTATCCAGCATTCTCTGGCCGGTATTCTAGGGAGGGAATCCTCTCGTGGATACTGAAGTAAGAGTTGTGAACTTGTCTTCTCCAGCACAGGATTTGAAAGGCCAAACGAGCCGTGTATGGGAAAAAGAAACCTGTGTGTGTGTGTGTGTGTGTGTGTGTGTGTGTGTGTGTGTGTGTGTGTGTGTGTGTGTGTGTGTGTGTGTGTGTGTGTGTGTGTGTGTGTGTGTGTGTGTGTGTGTGTGCGCGCGCGTGCGCGTGTGCGTGCGTGCGTGCATGCATGCGTGTGTGCGTGTGTGTGTGTGTGTGTGTGTGTGTGTGTGTGTGTGTGTGTGTGTGTGTGTGGCATAGGACCAAAAATATTGTGCATTTTTCCGCTGATGGCACTGTACTTTTCATTAACAATTTTCATCGTGTGGTCTGCTGTCTTCCAGTCTGAAGGCCCATCTTCACTGAATGGACCCATGGCTCTCCAGTCTAAGCTTCAACTGAAGACAGACGATAGTTTCTCTTTTAACTGAAGCTCACGATCCACGATACAGTTCTCAGAGTTAAAAGGAACCAAGAACTGATTCTTTACGAACTTTCAACGACCTTTTCTCAGGGGAGGGGAACACAACCTGCAGTATTGCTTGCAGGTACTTGATTGAGGATTAGGCCTATTGAACATGGAACTGTTTTGAACAGCCTATGAAATCGGTTTTTAGCAATCACTTTTTCCACAAGAACGCACGCACGTGCACACACGCGCGCGCGCGCACACACACACGCTCACAAAACCGCGCACACGCGCGTGCGCGCGCGCACACACACACACACATGCATACGCATACACACTCATCATACATACACACATGCGCTCGCTCACACATACACACACACACACGCGCGCGCACGCACACACACACGCACACACATCCTTATACATGTGTACACTCACCGCAAACTATACAATGATGATAATCTCACAACCAATTTTACGTAGATACTCAAGGTCTGACCAGCGCGTTGGGCTAATGTGTAGGTCAGGCATGTGCTAAGTCGTTGCCACGAGACCCTCTTCTCAAATACTCACATATTAGTCGGTCATTTAATCATTTATCCATCAGCTCTAAATCATGCGCAGTATGGTCTCAAAACTTAGCGGATGTGGTGTAGTGTACATGGACTAGTCCGCGCGTAGTGACACCTCCTTGATGAAACTGAAACTGAGTGTCCAGAGCCCCCTCTCTCTCTCTCTTACACACACACACGCGCGCGCGCGCGCGCGCACACACACATACGCACGCACAGACACACACACATATATACACACATCCATCATAATCATCATCTCATCTCATCATCATCATTATCATCATCATCATCACCATCATCATTCTTCATTACAGTCCATCCAGATAAGAAAATACTAAGGATAGTAGTAGAGTGAAGCCCATGAGAGAACAGAGCTAAGCGTTTGCTTAATCAGCTCCCCATCTCCTTACCTCTCTCTCCCTCTGTTTCTCTCTCCTGCTCCATCTTTTCATCTCCCCCTCTCTCTCCTCGTCGATCTTTAAGGATACCTCCAATTTTGCAGAAGAAAAAAACAAACAAACAAACTTGAGGCAATTTGCTGCAGGCCCGATGAACGGAATGATAAGCTTCTGATGAATCCTCTCCGGCTTTTGATGTCCCTGGTCCATGTCAGTGCAAAACGACAGCCAAGGACAAGACACTTTCAGAGAATGCGTGCGGAAATATCGACAGCACATCAGAAATCCCGTTGTCATTACTGCTATAAGCACCACCTGTATGCTTTCATGATCTCCTGCCAGTACACCTCGGTCTTGCCTGTCTGTCTCTCTCTCTCTTCCCACCTTCTCTCTCTCTCTCTCTCTCTCCCCCTCCCTCCCTCCCTCCCTCCACACCCCCCCCCCCCCCCCCCCCCCAATCATATATCTATAAAATGTTCATGTAGAACGAAGAGACAGGATGAAACTAGCGTGTTTCCAAATACATTGTGCAGCTGTCCAATGGGAGTCTCTCTCTCTCTCTCTCCCCCCCCCCCCCCCCCCCCCCCCCTAAAGATTGAGTCATGGCACTATGATGTATAAACTCTGAAAACCAGAACCTGAAATGACCACTGGTGTCGTTCCACATACATCGGTTTCGCAGCCATCCAACGGGATTCATTCTCTCTCTCTCTCTCTCTCTCTCTCTCTCTCTTTCTCTTCCTCTTTTGTGTGCATGTGGTGTGTGTCTGCATGTGCGAGCGTATGTGCGTGAGCGTGCGTTCGTGTGCGTGTGCGTGCGTGCGTGCGTGTGTGTGTGTGTGTGTGTGTGTTTGTGTGGGTGCGTGCGCGTGCGTGTGGGGGGTGGGGTAGTGGGTACGCGCGCGTGTGCATGCGCACGTTTTGGGCGCTCGCGTGCGTGCATGCGTGTGTGTGTGTGTGTGTGTGTGTGTGTGTGTGTGTGTGTGTGTGTGTGTGTGTGTGTGTGTGTGTGTGTGTGTGTGCGTGTGCGGGCATGCGTGCGTGTGCATGCAATTTTGTTCGTGTGAGCGTTTGTCTGCATCTGTATTATGTGTGTCAGCACGAACGTGATGCTTGTGTGTGGACAGAAAGGCGGGTGCTTCTGCGGTTTCTATACAGGCAGCACTCGACTGCTAGATATTTACGCAGACATTCCACAAACAAGACCCAGACGCAGCTCTCGTGCCCAGACGAAAGAGGATACCAATGTCAGCTAATTCTCCTGAGACTCGTATTACACCAGTGTGAACAGAATCATTCTGACACCATTTACTCCAGCCCGTCCATCACCGGTCAATGATGGGCGCCCATGAAAAATAGAGACCCAGCGTTCCTGGGAGAATCCATCTCTCTGGTCAGTGTAGGAAGAAGCTGAGAGAACAGGGGAAGACATTCATAAAACATGAAAAGACTAGATGACGCTCCAGGTTCTACCCGAGTTCATCACGGGATGGATCGATGAGTAATTATCATTCCTGAAAACGGGCGGATGAGGTACAGAGGGGTATGGGAGAGGTCGGTATGACTTTGCGCCACCTCAGAGCAGTGCACCCACGCCGCTCATTCCGACCCCCTGTCCACAGCCACAGCCCGGTCGGCCCCGCCGCAGCCCCGGCACCGGCAATCCACAGGGAGCAGTCAATGTCAAGTCGTCAAGAGGCAACCCACCGGAGGAGACACTGCACTGCTGCCGAGTCACTTCAGTGGTGTTCAGTGGCGCCTGTTCTGATCTAACATACGCAGGACACCACCTACTAAGCCCCCTACTGACGACAATAATTGCTTAGTCGCGGAGCCGGCGTGAGTGAGCTCTCCCCCGGAGGGCGCCACCACGTCCGTCCAACGACAGCCCCCATGGACTCGCCGATACGGTGACCCCGACGGAACCAAACCAAGGCCACAGACGTGGAGAGGACATCGAAACTGAGGTCACCATGAGAGCAGGGCATGAAGGGCCACAGAATTTGAGACTTTTTTTTTTTTTTATGCTGATCGATGAGAATGAGGATGATTATGATGATGCTACGGATTTCCATTTCGGTCTGAGACTACATGACAGGGCTGTACTCTACGCTTCCTTTCATAATATATCCCGGCGTCAACCAGGCCCGAGAGATACAGACACCTGCAGTGTTGGTCAGGAAATTTGAGCAACACTCTCAGAAACGCATCCATTTAGTGGATGAAACTCGACTGTGTGGTCCCAGTCTTCCCAACTGAGTCCGCAGCAACTCAACTCTGGGTAGGAGTCGGTCGGGGCAGAAAAAAAACCCACATGACTTCTGATGGGATTCGAACCCACGACGACCTCCCAGCCGGGACTCCGCGACGCTACCACTTCGCCACGGCGGCTGGTAGATCTCAAAGATTTTCATATGAAATGTGACAGAAAAATTACTTATCACATCTCAAGCACACAATATTCACCAGCGTGCAACAAATTCACCGTCAACTTTTAATTTTTTTCTTTCAATGTCGACCTCTCCCTCCAGAAGAGGATGCAACTTTTAGTTGTTTTCGTTCTTGTGTTCATTTTGGTTGTGCATAATTATATGATGAATAAAAATGAAATTATTCACGTTAACAATGTGCACTAACATCATACAAG
>JADBJO010000885.1:136912-146912 GCA_016801955.1 Conus betulinus
CTTGAGGTGTTGACCATAGTGGTGGCTCGGTCACAACACCTGAAAGTAAACAGTAAACAAGTGGGGTAGTCTTTGCTCCCATAAGGAAACCTAACACAGAGTAACTTTTATTCAAGAATGGCACAGCCTTTTAAACTTGAATAAAGTCAGACAAATACAAAGACGAACAATCTAATAGTGGGGGGAAAAAACAAGCGCAGGCCAACAACTAAATTGTCTTCATAGTAATGACTTGGCAGAACTCTGAACTTAAGGAGGGCGGAGGGGGGAGGGGGGGGGGGGGCAGCAGGAGGTTGAAGATGTAAAACTGGGAACATGAAATTAAGAAAATATAAAAATATGGAAATATTTTTACCTGAAAGTAAAGTCTTGGATTGTCTGACCCAACATCTTCTGTAGAATTGTTTCCCACTTCCAATGCTTGGTGTGCATTGACTGATGGATGAGCAACTTCGCCTGCGACTATCTTTTTCAGTCTTCCAGACTTTTCAAACGGGTCACCACTCTCGTGGAAGTCCACCATCTCCCTGGCGTTTTTCCTCATCTTTTTCTTGCCGTGCATCTGTGAGGTCTACATACTGCTCACTTGTGGCATACTGGATCCCTGCAAACCCTTGCATAGCACCATTCACAGTGGCACAGACAGGCATTCCCAGGAGCCATACAGTCCGCTGCACCTCGGACATTCCTCGTCCCCTTGTCAGTCGTCCTGTCGACTTCACACTTCTCATGAGGACTTGTTCTATAGCAAAATCAGAAGAAAGGCCCGTATACAGCCGATCAGATCGGCGTGTAATATGATGTTCTATTTGGAAGCTTACATAGACGTGTGGATGACCTGTTTTAAGCTGCAGCATGTCCTGCAGATACAGATGGAGTGATTTGGTGTGCAGGTTGTGTCCTGCTGCTGCCATGAAAGGCATCATTTCATGGACTGTGGACAGGTGCAAGTTCCAATTCCCATAGCGTTCTGTTTGGATCAGTCGCCTCAAAATGTCCACAAAGTACATGAATTGGAGCCACAAAGCAGCGGTAGGATAGCATTTCAGTTCTGACATTTTCAGCTGGATTCTTTGTTGGATCAAAGAAAATGTTTTCATTGTCGCAAAGGTCAGCTGCAGCTATGTCACCCAGTCAGCAGCTGATCAAACTTCTCAGCTGCAAGCGCAAAATCTCCATCCGGACTCAAGCTGTACTCTTGGGACACTAGCTGTGTAGCTGTAGATGGTGCTACGTCTTTGAGTGCCATAACGTCAAGGACATCCTATGGCAGATCTTCACGGTTGACCTCATCAACCTGTTTGTCATCATGAAGATCAAGGATGGGACCATGTAGACAGACCTCAAACACTTTGGATGTAATGCGTGCATTCAGAACACAGCGTCGGCCAGATTGAGTCCTCGGAATGCTATTGAAACAGCCTTTCCCTGCAGCATACGGATGCCAGCATTAGGAGCGCATGCTAGCTCGGGGACCTCTTGCAGTCCACTGCCTTGCATAAGGCGTCTGATGCATCCAATGACTGATGCATCCCATGAAATTCATTTCCATGCAGAAAACGCCCAGCTCAACTCTTGCTCATCAAGCTTGTTTGTGATGATTTCATATGCCTTCCAATAAAGAGGCTGATCGAAGGTAATGACTGGCGCTGAATCGTGCCGCCTTGCTTCTTTTGAAACAAACAGCAGTGTTGAGTTGATGCAGTTGAGGTCAATCGGGTTCAGGTCCATCATCGGCATGAAGTAGATGTCTGACTTTCCTGGATGAATCCCTCCTTGGCGGACAACTTGCATTACTCCTGACCAGGCGGGTCTTGAAGGTAGAAGAGGCCAGGAGACCTTCCAGAACAGATCAACACCAACAGAAGGATCAAGTGCCCTGAGGTCTTGGAATTCTTTGTAGGTGATGTTACCAAAGTGTGCTCCATTTGCACAACTGTCGCCTAATTACGAACACAACTGGCATCATATTACAAGAAATTTGAATGAAATCGAGCCAGAAACAAGGCAGCTATGAGCAATTAAATTGCGAAAGGTCAGCCAGTATGAAATTAAAAAGTCAAATGTTGACTTTCGTAATTAATATACAAACTTTATATTTTGCACATCTATAGATAATCTACTTGGACACGTTCTTGTAAACTTTGACGGGAATCGCACGATAAACACAAAGTTACATACCGGAGGATACACATTTCTTCGTTTTTGAGACAAAAGTCTCCGTCGTGACCATGACCTTTGACCGACGACCTTCAATTGCAGTAAACTTTATTTTATCTGTTAATACACAGTGCATATGACAAGTTGCCTGAATATAATTACTAGAGCAGTTTTGTTTTTTAGGTCTAAAGTTATACTGACCCCACTACAGAGCAATGGCACAGGGCAGCTAGCAGGGCAGAACGAAGTGGGTTTCCATATCCAGCTCAGCCACGCTTCAGGAGGCGCAGATTATAGTGGGAGAGGGATAAAAAACACCCCACCCAAAAAAACGTCCCATGTCTACTGACTCAGTTCTGACCCCTCCCACTCTCTTCTTCCCTCCTTTCCCCGCCTTCTCCCCTTCCCCAGAAAACAAAAAGAAATCTGAAAACACACCCGCCTGAATCCAAAACCGATGCAGATCAAGTTAAATAAAACAAACAAACAAACTTGCAATATTTTTCTCTAGGAATCGATGTATAGGCTAGTGCTCCATACTATGCTGGTCAGGAACAGCAGCGCCACCACCCTCACCTCGCGCCTCCTTTTCAGTGGACGACAACTTTTTGGTGGGTGTGATGTATTTGTTGAACAAGAGTTGAGTCTGCTTCCACCCACTCATCAGTAACTGTTCAACGAGTGTACTTCATTCCCTACACAAGTTCTGTCCCCAGTCCACCATACCATCCCCGCTGCTTCCCGTGCTCCCCCCCCCCCCCCCCCCCCCCCCCCAAAAAAAAAAAAAAAAAAATCCTACCCACATACACACACAGGCGCGCGCGCGCGCGCACACACACAGACACACCCACTTCCACCCCCGATTCCCTCCCTCCTCCTTTCAGATACTCCCCCTCACCCCCTCCCTAAGAAAGTATATCTGCACGTTCTGGGCGAATTGGTTGCCCCTATTTTATGAAATCAATGGCAATAGTAAGACGAGACATGTTACACCTTCCATGATTAATATCACAGCTGAGGAGGCATTTATCGCGACATCGGTGGCTTTCGGAGTTGCTTCGTTAGGAAGCGATGCATCAGTTAAACAGGTGGTCCTTCCCAGATTGAATTACTGTCGATAGTCCCTTTACCCAGCAGTGCTCCTGGAGGAAGCAGTGTGACGATAAACACTAGTCCAGTGGTCTCCATGTCTGATGGTTGTGACAAAGTGCCTGGGCTGTGGAAAACTCTCTTGTTGGTCCAGTGACCTGTTGACCCCGTTCTTTATCCTGTCTACTGGTGAGTGAGACTATCTGATCATGTCACACGTGTTCATTCCATTTCAGCTTTCTATTCCTCGCTGGTCGCCTGCTGCCTGATGGTTCTGTGGACCGTGTTGTTGATGACATGTTCAGTGTTGGACACATGGCAAGCACTATTCCTAAACGTCTCACTCATCTCCACTCACTGGGTTATTCCTTGCAGTTCTGTTGCTGGCATCCAAGACTGACATCCATAATAAATTCAAAGAGCACATCCAATACCATTACAAATATGGACTGACCTTGAGAAAGCTGGCTGACCTTGACGAATTATGTTGCCATACATTTAGTTCAATAACATCAATGAAAGTGAGAAAAACGAACGATAAAAGGACAGCTTTAAGAAGCCAGTCTCTGGTTCAATTTATTCCTCGCTTATAAATCACCTTCACCTTCATCTTTGCGGCAAACAAGATCCAAAAATTGCCTTGAAGGTCTAGACGGTAGAAAGGAAATCTTTTCTAATTAACACAGCCGCCTTTTTTTTTTACGCGCCATAAATACGCCGTGGTTCTGCTGATCAATATATCGTGTGGAAATCGACACATTCAATACGACATTATGACATCTTACGTATCTATTTCTATTCTGGTAAGTTTAGTGACACCAAAGCATAAACGATGATTCAAGTGATTGTGGGTTCTTCGTTGAAGAAAGTGAGAGCGGCCTACACACAAAAAAGGTCACGATTCCTCGCTTTTCTCCGGCTTTGACTCGTTCACGGCCTTCGCACCGTCCTCGTCTGTCGTCTTTCTTTCTTTGTTGTACACTTTTCTTTCTTTCTTTTACTTTCCTCTCCCCACCCCGTCATTTTACTACACACACACACACACACACACACACACACACGCGCACACGCACACACGCACACACACACACACACACACACACTCAACCTCCTTTTCTCATTACAGAAAAGGTTGAGAGTGAGGCGAATCGTTCGTGTTCACTTGAAACTATAGTTATTGTTTAAAGTTCTGGAAGTGATTATTAGGTGCCCAAATCATTGTTTTACCTCCTGTCTATTTCCATATTTGATTTGAATGCTGAGTACAACAAATAACCTGAACCATGCATAGTGTTTTTAACATGAACTAAGCGCGCGCCTGTGTGCGTTTTTGTGTACGTGCGTACGATCTCGTGACCTTTTTTTTCTTGCTTTGCATGTTTTAAATGTCTTTTCACGTTTGTCTGCTTTTGGATACATGATATAAACCGTACGCCGTCGACAGTCATAACAGGTTGGAAGAAAAACAAAACTAGTCGATTTCTTCTTCCTGAGCGTTAACTCGAGCTGCCACTGAAACGGCATTATAGTAATGTCCCAATACGACATTGAAGAAAAGCCGTTCACCAATACTGAATTTCATGATATTTTCAGAACAGACTTTGATAGTGAATCACACAAGCACTGTTTAATAGATATATCACTGGAAATAAATGTTATATGTAACCATCCTCTCTGTGTACAGACATCTTCTGCTATGCATTTATTTACATCTGAGAGCATTAAATTTCAATCTGTGATGTAAAACTCAGAAATATGTTTACATCTTAAACTGTTCTTTCATTCTGTAACGTACAAGGCAGAAATAATTTTCCGAGAGTTATAATGAATATGACATGAGAGTGCATCTTGATTTTCAGCATTCATGTCCTTGATCTTGTGTTTTGTCAGAGGTGTGTCTCCAAACCTACATATCTTTCTTTCACAGATATAGCATCTTAACAGTTTCATAACCACCAACATTCCATGCATCTCTTCATCCCATGCCGTCAGCCCGTTCATGGACCGGAAACACCACAGCGAGATAAAAACCAACAAAAGGTAAGATCAATACCCTAACTTCAGCTTAAGTTTACATCAGGACTGTTCTGGACGAGCAGCGTATTCCATATATTCTGGTTGCTGGATAAGGTCTTCTAATGAACTATGTTGATCTCTGGATCGGTAAACACATGGCTGAAATCAATATTAATTGATCAGCAAAAAAATCAGAGCAGTCGCAACACAGAGAGATATAGACACAAACGTGCGTATGCGAGACCGTGTGTGTGTGTGTGTGTGTGTGTGTGGGGGGGGGGGGGGGTGGTGGTGGTGGTGGTGGTGGTGCGCGCGAGTGGGTGTGTGTGTGTGTGTGTGTGTGTGTGTGTGTGTGTGTGCGCGCGCGCGCGCGCGCGTGTGCGTGCGTGTGTGTGCGTGCGTGCGTGCGATCGTGCGTGCGGTCGTTCGTTCGTTCACGCACGCATGAGGAAGAAAAACAATGCAGGTGAATAAGTCCTCGATCACCAGCCGCCGAGGCGAAGTGGCAAGCGTCGCGAACTCCCGGCTGGGAGGTCGTGGGTTCGAATCCCATCAGAGTCATGTGGGTTTTTCTGCCCTGACCGGCTCCTACCCAGAGTTGAGTTTGCGGCGGACTCAGTTGGGAAGACTGGGATCACACAGTCGAGTTTCATCCACTTAAAGGATGCGTTTTCTGAGAGTGTTGCTCAAATTTCCTGACCAACACTGCAGGTGCCTGTATCTCTCGGGCCTGGGTTGACGCCGGGATATATCATGAAAGGAAGCGTAGAGTACAGCCCTGTCATGTAGTCTCAGACCGAAATGGAAATCCGTAGCATCATCATAATCATCCTCATTCTCATCGATCAGCATAAAAAAAAATGTCTCAAATTTCTGTGGCCCTTCATGCCCTGCTCTCATGGTGACCCTCAATTTCGATGTCCTCCTCCACGTCTGTGGCCTTGGTTTGGTTCCGTTGGGGTCACCTGTATCGGCGAGTCCATGGGGGCTGTCGTTGGACGGACGTGGTGGCGCCCTCCGGAGGGAGAGCTCACTCACGCCGGCTCCGCGACTAAGCAATTATTGTCGTCAGTAGGGGGCTTAGTAGGTGGTGTCCTGCGTATGTTAGATCAGAACAGGCGCCACTGAACACCACCGAAGTGACTCGGCAGCAGTGCAGTGTCTCCTCCGGTGGGTTGCCTCTTGACGACTTGACACTGACTGCTCCCTGTGGATTGCCGGTGCCGGGGCTGCGGCGGGGCCGACCGGGCTGTGGCTGTGGACGGGGTGTCGGAACGAGCGGCGTGGGTGCACTGCCTCTGAGGTTGCGCGCAGAGGTTGGGACGCAAAAAAAAAAAAAAAAAAAAAAAAAAAGAATAAGTCCTTGATCACTGTCAAACTGATTTTAAAATAATTTTCAAAAGAATGGAAGTTGCCAGAAAGGAGTAAGAGGCGGAGAGGCAGGATGAAAAAGAGGACAATAAAATGTGAATATCAAATCCTTTACCGACAGGCAATGAGTATCGTTGAACTCTGCATTGCCAACAGAACCATTTTGTCTATGCCCATCCAGAATAGACGCCCAACTTCTTGGTGAAACCCCTCAACAGACACCGCTGGTTGCGGTTGTGGCGGTACAACAAAGGTGTGTTACATAAAACACCACCTTTGAATTCTGTGGTATTATCAACACCACAGGGTAAACAATCCAACCCAATGTAGCCTGTGACGGGGAGAAAAGCGAAATCAAAGAAACTTATTGAGGGAAGTAAGTTATCAAAATTATGTAAGCAATACTCAAATTAAAAAAAAAAAAAAATCTCGTTTCAGCTTATGGTCAAGGATCTACAAAAAAGAAAAAAAAAAAGAAGAAAATGAGATCGTAGTGAATTACATGCACACGAGGGGACGCTCATTTTGAATAAAAGTATGTTTAAGTTTGAAAGTTTAAGGATGTGAAGGTAAAAGTAAATATCAAAGGATAACCCTTTCATGTTGATAATCACAGACACTGACATTAAAACAACTTCCTTTAACACAAATAGCACACACATACACACACACACCACACACACACACACACACACACACACACACACACACACACACACACACACATCATAGCTAACGATGGGCATGAAGAACGATACATGGTTAAAAAGTTAGGAAACGGAAGGAAGATCACTCCATCCGGTGAACATTTCTGCTGGATTCAAATACTTCAGCTTTTATCAATTATTCCAGTTATAACATGGAGGTCATTATAATCACTGAAATTCCGCACTGCATTTCAATGAAGCCTCATATAACACCTCATGACCTCGCAGCCCGTAATATGTCTATCACTCCACTTTCTACTGAGGGTCACCTTACTCTCGCATTCAATTCCATAGATAGTTTTCCCCCCAAATAAGTGGAAGCGTCAAACAGCTCATCTGTGTCAACCAAGTTATCGCACTACAACTCCAGAATGAAATTTCTGTACTCACCTGTCTTTTCTCAGAAATTACAACATCCTTGTTACGTTTCAAACCAACTCCGTAAAACATCAAGCCGGGAAACACTAACAAAAAACAATAAAAAAAAAAACATTTGGGATAAATTTGATGTATCTGTGTGTTTCTGTGAGTGTATGCGTGCGTAGAGATTTCCGCACACGCGCCCGTGTGTGTGTGTGTGTGTGTGTGTGTGTGTGTGTGTGGGTGTGTGTGTGTGCGTGTGTGTGTGTGTGTGTGTGTGTGTGTGTGTGTGTGTGTGTGTGTGTGTGTGTACACGCGTGCGCCCACCTAAGACAGGATTAGTAAATTCATCTCTTAAAACATTTTATCTGTCTGTCTCTCTGTCTCTGTCTCTCTGTCTGTCTGTCGGTCTGTCTGTCTGTCTGTCTGTCTGTCTGTCTCTCTCTCTCTCTCTCTCTCTCTCTCTCTCTCTCTCTCTCTCTCTCTCTCTCTCTTCTCTCTCTCTCACGGGCGCGCGCGCTCGCTCGCGCTCCACTCGCAGTTTTATTGAAATACAAAGTTTTTCATTACTGATAATGAAAGCGAGTCGTTGGAAGATATTCATCGAGGACTAATAAGAGAGAGAGAGAGAGAGAAACAGGGAGAAAGAGAAAAATCGAGACAGACACATAGACAGACAGACAGACAGACAGACAGGCAGAGAGTCAGGGAAAAAAGGAAGTATACATCTGAAGGTGCGTTTGCCTCATTTTTTAGGTCTTTACGCCATGACATTCATCATTTTCCCAGAGACAGACATGAAAATAATCACCTTGAACATCGGGCAAGAGAGAAACAGACGAGCAGACACACATGTCTTGATATATTTTCCCTCCAAGAAAAAGGCCAAACACTCCCGAAGACATTCAGAAGTAGGACCCTTCTTTTTCTTGGGTGGGGGTGAGAGGTGGGTAGGGTGAAGACTGTTGGAGGTATGCAACTTTGTATGAGATGGGATTTTCATTCGACAGATCGACAGTGCTTCCGATCTGTTTTCAATGCATCTCATTGCGCGTCTTCTACTATTCCATGCAGAAAAGACAGGGGGAAGAGAGGAGAGAGAGAGAGAGAGAGAGAGAGAGAGAGAGAGAGAGAGAGAGAGAGAGAGAGAGAGAGAGAGAGAGAGAGAGAGAGAGAGAGAGGAGAGAGACGAGAGAGAGAGAGAGAGAGAGAGAGAGAGAGAGAGAGAGAGAGAGAGAGAGAGAGAGAGTGCTTCCGATCTGTTTTCAATGCATCTCATTGCGCGTCTTCTACTATTCCATGACAGAAAGAGAGAGAGAGAGAGAGAGAGAGAGAGAGAGAGAGAGACAGACAGACAGACAGACAGACAGACCAACAACATTCTCTCTCTCCCCCCCCCCCCCCCCCCCCCTCTCTGTCTGTCTGTCTCTCTCTCTCAACTAGCAGAAGTGCTTTATGCTGGTCCTCTTCCCATTCTTCTACTGGGTCCACGAGTCTCCTTTTCTCCTTCATGCCACATCGTCTTTAGGAAACGATATACATGGAAACTCTCCACGACATTAGTTCTCAAGAAACAGAACCCAGAGTTCACCGCCCGCTCGCTCGTTCGTCGTAAATAACCACCGAACTACCGCCAACAGCAGCATCAGCCAGGAGGGGGTGTGGTCGTGTAGTTCTGGAGCTGGGGGTGGGAGGGAGTTTGGGAGAAGGCTGGACATAAAATGATGAGCTGATTTATCGTTCTCGGCGTTTTCACACCATAATTACGACTCTTACGTTTCAGCCCGAAAACTTCACTAAGACCTCAAACGCTACTCAGGCTTTTCATCTTTCATCAATATCGACAGCATTCCCTAATTTTCCATCCATGGGCTTCATTATCAGCTTTTTTATCATTCATGGGCATCATTTGTGACTTGTGGGTAAACGTATCGGAGCTTAAGTCGTGAGGAGCATGAAGCACTAGAATTAGGTGATGTTTATGTCTCCCTTGCGATTGGCCTGGTCATGACGCGGCCGGATCACGTTTTCTCAGCGTGTGTCGAAATTACTAGACTGCTGGGATTCTCGCACACGCAAACGCGCACACACACGCATGCACACACATGATGACGTACACACACACACACACACACACACACACACACACACACACACACACACACACACGGGGAAGGGGAGGGGACAGAGGAGGAGGGAGATAGACAGACAGACAGACAGAAGACAGGCAGCAGCAGACAGAAACACACAAACATGTAGTGTGAGATTGGGGGGGAGGGAGAATGAGAGAGGGAGGG